>ONZH01012024.1:0-171878 GCA_900303285.1 Rhinella marina | reverse complement strand
AGCAAACATTAGGAACCCCCTCAGGACCATTAGTCCCTCCCTGGGTACTCAATCTCAGGAACTGACAGTATAACCAGGCTGCATAATAGGCATATTAATATTTCACATCTCAGCATTTTATCTGTGTTTTAGTCTCTCAGGAAGAAAAGGGTGCTGCTTTATTACAAAGCACTAGACAAACTAAGGCTCATGAATAATATAACAATGGTTCCTTTGTTTTGACTCCATCTTTTCATAGATTATTGCACTACAATACAGCACTTTGTTGAGCCTTATTCAGGCTTTTCTCACCTATAGATCAAAATCATCTAAAAGTCATTGCCATTAAAAATAGGTAACGAAAAATGTAAATATTTCAAATAACACATTCCTTCGTCTGGGTAGACGATGTACTACATTTTCGGACTGTTAGATACATTGGAATATTAAACAGAAAATAAGGGAAGAATTGGGACTAGGGGTTGTCTGGGCTTTTACTATATCAGATCAGCTGTATGAGGAGACTGTGGGCACAGGGTGCACGTGCCGTCTCCCTTTCTGTTCACCACTGCTGTCAATGTGCCCTGAGAGTGCCGTCTCCTTATACAGCTTGCCGGAGTTGACTGTATCAGGCATAGCCACACAATTCCCTTTGACTATAATGGCATCTGACTTTCGGTCTGACAAAAATTTGAGCATGCAGGACTTTTTGTCCACCCAAAAGCCTGCATTTATGCTGGAAAGCTTCTGGATCCCAGTCATATCTCATTGTAGTTAATGGGGGTCTGGTGGTTTCCAGCATTATCTGGCTATGCTGGATATGGTGAACTCTGTTAGGCTGCAAAATAGTAGTGAAAGTAGCCTAAGCGAGAAAGTGTCAAACCTGTCACTTGAAAATAGAGTCATAAATGAAATCACAAAATAAATAGGGGGTCATTTATTATACTGAAATACGCCATATTTGGTATATATCAGGTGCAGATGGTGGCACAACGGTCAGTTGCACTGCTATCTGCGACTTCTGCCCGATCACGTCAGGTCTAAAATTGTGGGTGTGGCGTGGACTAGGAAGCTCTCTAACATTTAGAACAGGCGCTGGATGCGCCAAAGTTATGGAGAGGCCTGCTCCTCTTCATAACTTCGGGGGATCCTCTGCCAGCTTTGGGGCTTTATTAATACCCATGTCTAAAATGCCAGTCTTAATAAATCTGCCCCAAAGTTATTTTGTGAAATCCCACCACATATGTCAATGGTGTAGCTTCAGTGCCACATCCTCTCCAACATAAGTAAGAGCCCTTTTAAATGAGCCAATGATTGGCCGGATAAACGTTTCTTCAAGCATTTGTTGTTCCTGACATCTGTTAAACTGTCGACTGACTGGCAAATGGACAAATTCTTGTTTTGATCACATCTTTCATGTGGACATATGTCAGTGTAAAGAGTGACATGCTGCCAACAATAATGAAAGTGTATGTACCGAATGATTGCACGAATGATCATGCACATGTAGTGACGATGATTGCTCCATGTAAGGTTACAGCTAGAGATGAGCGAACATGCTCGTTACGAGCACTGTATCGCTCGTCTCCCATGCGAACAAATGCCCGCAGGCATTGCGGATCCGTCCTCAGCTGCATGTAAGTCAATGAGGACGGATCGTTTGGTATGACACTCATACCAAACGGTTCCGTCCCCACTGACTTTCAGTCGTGTGAGGAGGACGGAACCGTTTGGTATGAGTGTCATACCAAACGATCCGTCCTCATTGACTTACATGCAGCTGAGGACGGATCCGCAATGCCTGCGGGCATTTCACACGGGAGCCGAGCGCTACAGTGCTCGTAACGAGCACTGCTCGCTCAGCTCTAGTTACAGCCACACGGTCAGGTTTCTGGTAGCAGTTTTGGAAGCCAAAATCAGGACCAGATCATAAAAGGAGAGAAAGTATAAAGGACATATACAACTTCTCTTTTGAATTTACTCCTCGTTTTGGCTTCCAAAACCGCATGCAGAAACTTGACCACGTGGTCGTACCCTTAATGAACCTAAATTAGCCCCAATCGGTGTGTTATAATCATCAATTGAAATGTGTTTCAGGCAGAAAACCTTCCCATGTAAAAAGGACCCTTAGAATATTTCAGAAAAACAGTGCTCTATATTAGAAGATATAATTTGTGCATGATGCTTCCTCAGGTTTTCGATTTTCTAAATTCAAAAGTAACCAGTAGATTGCTCAGAGCTTTGTGACTCAGCCAAGGGATAAATGATCTGCTTGGAGATTGAATATCATCTTCTCCCTCTATTAAGCTATAATACGTTGGTGTTTGTATATTTGCTCGGTTGACGAGATTAACAGTTTGAAATTCACCACCACAGTGGTACAAGCTCTTCAATAGGATTTTTGTATTGAGCTTATTGCTATTCCACGTGTATACATATGCTTGTAACTGAGATTTTTCTGTGTTGCCAAAAAGAAAGAGAACAATTCAGAAGAATATGACCAGATTGTCACAACAAAAGCTGTTGCACTGGATGTAGTATCAACATACTGTAGAGTACTCACCACCACAATGCATGCATCTAAGTTGAGTATTTCTACAATGTTTATACACAAACAGTGCATACACGCACACCTTATACTACGGTTTAAAATAAATTATAACATGCTACACAGTCACATCACATCTTTGTATCGACAAAAAATTTATGTCATAACTATTAACAGTCAGATGGCTCTAGGGGTAGCAGACATGGGTGTATGTATATCCAGAGCAGCCATAGTTCCTGCCATGAGGTCCAGACTTTGAGGGGGTCCACTCAAGTATGAGAAAAGGATATGGTACTTTATGGAATAAAAAGTTGCTGGTTTTCTGCTAGCTAGCACATCTATCATCTCATATTGTTATGGATTTTAGTTACATCTCTAAGTATAGAGGTAGGGCATTAGTGCCTGAGGGGAATGATCTACCACATAACAAGACCCCAGTATTGTAAGTGGACATAGTAGGGGCCCTGTCACAGTGGGGCCTGGAGCATGTATGTAGGTTGCAGGTAAACCTTCATTCATTTGTACTAAGTAGCATCAACAACATTAAAGTAAAACAAAATTCAAACATGAATTCCCAATTATGAATGCTAAGCACATGTCTCACGTATTGGTGTTAATATGTGTTGATGGCTTAATGCAGGTTAGTAAAGTAAATATCAAGTTGACGACTGAAGCTCAAGTGATATTTAAAGTGCTTCTGTAGATGTGTGACACCTCCCACCTCGCTGAAGATAACGAGTCTTGGCTCACAAGACTTCTGTTTTTAGTGGCACCAGTTTTTCATGCCTCAAGGTGGTTAATCATGGCAGAGGCGGAGGGAGATGGGTCATTGAGGGTTGCTGGTGTGGGAGGGGGCTTGAAGATGCTCCGAGCTGTGGGGGGGTATAGAAATTAGCAGTCTTGGAGGGACCATTTGCAAGCCACCAGTTTGATTTTGGTTCCTCAGGGCCTGTTAGGGAAGTTGATTGAGTTTGGCCTTAATGTTCCCTGCCACTTTCCAGCACTTGTCTTTACACATTAGCAATGGGAGCGGGCGCTGGTTTTAACGAGGCGATGCTAATCTGTGCTTGTTAATTCTGTAGATATTCAAATTAGACAAGGATGAAGTGCCAAGCCTGCCACTACTACATGAAGACCAAGAATGATGCAAATGCTTAGAAAACCACTGACATATTTTACACAGTATTGCAACTGTACTCTTCACAGATACTGAGCTTTAACAAGGAGGTTATTACTTTATTTAAAGCCATATTCATTTTGCTTGAGCTAAACATTTCCTGTAGTAATAATACTGGTTCAAAGTCTTCACAGAGGGAAGTGATATAGTTCTAAAATTGAACATATTTATATGTTTGCAGTTTGCAGCAAATATGGCATAAAGAACATATACCTGTGTGAACCAACACCTGTGACATGTCACTACTTCTGTGATATGTATTACATTTTACATACTATTTAAATACAACTATGACCTTTTGTACAGTTCTCCAATATGTTCCGTTTATGTTCCAAATAAACAGGTAGCTTGTCACCCATACATAATCGAAAAGTGTTACAATATGTTAGGATTTTTAATAATTCTTAAAGGAAAAATCAAAATTTTTAAGACTAGCCTTGATCCTTAAAAGGGTTGTTCACCCCTGGGGACCTTTTTCTGCAGACCCCCCGCTGGGTTCCGGCTCCATCACTCTTTTGGGGGAGGATCCGCCGAAGTAATGAAGAGGCCGGTACCTCTTTATAACTTTGGCGGAACAACCGCCAGCTTAGGGCTTTATTAAGATCGGTGTCTAAAACGCCATTCTTAATAAATGTGCCCCATAGTTTGTAAGGCTGAAAAAAGACATCTGTCCATCCAGTTCAGCCTGTTATCCTACATAGTTGATTCGGGAGACTAAAAAAAATGTTCATTAGGTAGAGGACAATTTTCTTTATGTTAGAGGGAAAAAATCCTTCCTGACTCCAATCAGGCAATCAGAATCAGAATAACTCTTTGGATCACCGACCCATCTCTAGTAACTATAACCTATAATATTATTACCCTCCAGAAATACATCCAGGCCCCTCTTGAACTCTTTTAGTGAATTCACCATCACCACCTCCTCAGGCAGAGAGTTCCATAGTCTCACTACTCTTAGAGTAAATAATCCCCTTCATATTAATGTAGAAACCTTCTTTCCTCTAGACATAGAGGATGTCCCCTAGTCACAGTCACTTTCCTGGGCATACATAGATCATGGAAGAAATTAGATCTCCTCTTGGTCATCTTTTTTCCAAACTAATAACCCTAATTTTGATAATCTTTCTGGGTACTGTAGTCCACCCATTCCAGTTATTACTTTAGTTGCCCTCCTCTGAACCCTCTCAAGCTCTGCTCTGTCTGCCTTGTTCACAGGAGCCCATAACTGTACAAAGTACCCCATGTGTGGTCTGACTAGTGATTTGTAAAGTGGCAGGACTATGTTCTCATCATCAACTAAAATTCCTAGGTCCTTTTCCATGTCAGTGTTACCCAGTGTTTTACCATTTAGTATGTACTGGTGACATGTATTATTTCTTCCCATGTGCATAACCTTACATTTGTCAGTGTTAAACCTTATCTGCCACTTCTCTGCCCAAGCCTCTCTGCCCAATCTATCCACCTGTAGCAGTATATCTCTTTGTGTTAATTACTTTACACAGTTTAGTGTCATCAGAAAAAAATTGATATTTTACTGTGCAAGTCTTCTACAAAATCATAAATTAATATAATGCATAAAATTGAGCCCAATACTGACCTCTGTGGTACCCCACTAGTGACAGTGACACAGTGTATACCATTAATAACCACCCTGTGTTTTGACTTCTTGACTTGACTCAACCTTGTATAGAACTTACCTACTCCTAGAAACAGATTAAATTAGTTTGACAGGACTGATCATTCATGAAGCCTTGCTGATACGATGGATACATCTCAAAAGAGCATTGCATGCACGACGACCCAGGAATCTCACAGAACTGAATGACCTTTGCAAGGAAGATCAGATGAAAATCTCTCAAACAAGAACGGAAAGACTCTTGACTGGCTACAAAAAGCATTTACAAGCTATGAAACTTGCCAATGGGGGTGCTACTAGGTACTAACCATGCAGGGTACCCAAACTTTTTCTTCAGGCCCTTTTCCTTTTTTGTTATTTTGAAAACATAAAAGATGAAAGTAAAAAAATAGTTTTTTGCTTAAAATACAGGATAGGTCATCAATATCAGATCGGCAGAGGTCCAACACCAAGCACCCCCGCCTTTCAGCTGGTTGAAGAGAAGGTGCGTGCCATGCTCACCATCACAACAGCAGTGGTGAGCAGGTATAATTACAAGAAGCCATCCCATTCACTACAATGGGATGGCTCCTTCCATTTCAAGTGTAGGAAAGCGGTCTCATTGAAGTGAATGGGATGGCTTAGGTCATAGCTGCTGTTGTGATGGTAAGCAGGTAAACAAGTCAGCGCTGGCCTTCTCTCGAGTGTGGGCCTTCTCTTTAACCAGCTGATCGATGGGGGTGCCAAGTGTCGGACCCCTGCATATCTTTATCTGATATTGATGACCTATTCTGAGGATATGTCATCAAGAAAAATAACTTGGACAGCCCTTTTAACTTTATATTTCAGAGAATAGTACCTTTGAGGTTCTTGACTTGAGTTTGCTACCCAAGTCCCTAAAATCAATTTTAACGACCCTCCACCTACCTCTAACTTTGTCACCGGTGCAAATGTGCACCATGACTGCTGGGTCTTCACCAGACCCTCCCAGTAATCTATCAACCTGATTCGCATTATATCGAACTCAAGTGCCAGAAAGACAACACAGTAAACACACCATTTGGCGATCCTGGTCTTTGTGACAGATTACCCTATCTGTACGCCTGATGCTGGAGCCAGGACCCAGTGATCAGGTTAGTATGATTCCCACTGTAGGTCTCACCATGATGGGGTTTCTGCCGAAAAGGTCCCTAGGGGAGAACTACCCTTTAAAGAGGAGCTGTCACTGCAGTGACTCATTCTGTGTCAGTAGTGGGGCCCTGTATACATATGGGTATTTGCAGTATCCCATTGTATAATATGTATGTATATTGCTGTAATTCCTTCTAACAGGTTGGTACTCTTTTGCATGTGGATGCACCTAATCACCACTAGGTGGTGCTGGCACCACATACAGTATCTCAAAAAAGTAAGTACACCCCTCAAATTTATGTAAATTTTACATCTTTTCATGGGACAACACTGAAGATATCACACTTTGATACAATGTAAAGTAGTCGCATCTATCAGAATGTGGGATATCATGGGTTCTTTGGTCCCCTTGCCCTGCTCTGACCCAACTGCCACTGTCGTTGGCCCCAATGTCAATACTACAGCTACAGGTGCCACTACTACCACCACCAACAACACATATGCCTGGAGCCTGCAGCCTCCTCCTCCATCTCCTTCTCAGGGCAGTACAAACGCTGACTGCTCTCATTCAAATTGTCAACAGGGAGATTCTTGACTATTTGCTGTAAGGCTTTCTCTGGGGCTGCAAGGAGGAGCAGGAGGAACGTGTGGCCCCTGGCTCCATGGCACATTGTCAGAATCCGAAGTCACCTCCACATCATCCTACTGTGAGAGGAAGCATAAACCATCCAATCCACAATCTCATCCTCTTTCTCAACAATAATTTTCGAAGACAGGGACAACTGTGGGACAACTGTGGGATACTACTATTACTTCTGGCCAGATAGCTGGTGCTGCTACTACCCACATTCTGGTCTGGGTCTTTCGTTTGTAACTTTTCTGTAGCCCTGAAATATTTGGGCCTCTCAGATAAGATTGTGCGGTACCATATGTATTGGTGTAGTAATCACGTATATGCTGGTTTAAACAACCCCTCCCCCACAGAAAACATTTTTGAAAATGTGGAGACATTTAATTATAATTTACAGATTATTTTGTGTTCTATCTTTTCGTGGGACAACACTGAAGATCTGACACTCTGATACAATGTAAAGTAGTCAGTGTACAGCTTGTATAACAGTGTAAATTTGGTGTGCCCTCAAAATAACTCAACACACAGCCATTAATGTCTAAACCGCTGGCAACAAAAGTGAGTTCACCCCTAAGTAAAAAATGGCAAAACTGTGCCCAGAACGGCCTTGACATGGTCGACCAAAGAAGTTGAGCGCACATGCTCAGCTTGAGTGCTCAGCTTCATATCTAGAGGTTGTCTTTTCAAAATAGACATATGGGTACTGCCAGCATTGCTGAAGAGGTTAAAGGGGTGGGGGTCAGCCTGTCAATGCTCAGACCATACGCCGCACACCACACCAAATTGGTCTACATGGCTGTCATCCCAGAAGGAAGCCTCTTTTAAAGAAGATGCGCAAGAAAACCCACAAGCAGCTTGCTGAAGACAAGCAGACTAAGGACATAAATTACTGGAACCACGTCCTGTGGACTGTTGAGACCAAGATAAACTTATTTGGTTCACATGGTGTCAAGCATGTGTGGAGGCAACCAGGTGAGAAGTACAAAGACAAGTATATATTGCCTACAGTCAAGCATGGTGGTGGGAGTGTCATGGTTTGGGGATGCATGAGTGCTGCCAGCTGTGGCAAGCTACAGTTCATTGAGGGAATCATGAACATCAACATGTACTGTGACATTCTGAAGCAGAGCAGGATCCCCTCCCTTTGGAAACTGGGCCAAAGGGCAGTATTTCAACATGATAACGACCCTAAACACACCTCCAAGACGACCACTGGTTTGCTAAATAAACTGAGGGTAAAGGTGCTGGACTGGCCAACCATGTCTCCAGACCTAAACCCTATTGAGCATCTGTGAGGCATCCTCAAATGGCAGGTGGAGGAGTGCAAGGTCTTTAACCAGCTCCATGATGTTGTCAAGGAGGAGTGGAAGAGGATTCTAGTGGCAACCTGTGAACTCCATGCGCAAAAGTATTAAGGCAGTGCTGGAAAATAATGGTGGCCACACAAAATATCGACACTATAGGCACAATTTGGCCTATTTCAATTAGGGGTGTACTCACTTTTGTTGTTAGTGGTTTAGACATTAATGGCTGTGTGTTGAGTTATTTTGAGGGCATACCACATTTACTCTGTTATATGCACTGCACACTGACTAATTTACATTGTATTAAAGTGTCATATGTTCAGTGTTGTCCCATAAAAAAATTAATAAAATATTTACAAACATGTGAGGGGTGTACTCACTTTTGTGACATACTGTATATTTGCAGAGCAGGGGGATAGGGAAGTTAGTGAGTGTGTGGAGAGGGAAGTCAGCAGTTGAGACACAGAAGAGAAGAGCATCAGTTTAGGCCACAACCAAGTAACACTTCCTCCGGAGTCAGACCCAAAAAGTCAGACACCTCAGCCAGACTGCAGAGTCAGACAAAAAGTGATGGCGAACCAAAGCTAGTGCTGGACCTGCAGGACCCCAAAAACAAGTAAGCTAACAATTAGCTACCCCTCTGAGTTGTGCGCAGACCAAGAGTAGGCCTCAAGTGAGGAATAACAGAATCCCAGTGTGTTCAGAGAGTATAAGGAGAGACTAGTGGAGGTGAGAGTGTTACTTCAGCCTATAGACTCCATTAGCACCCATTGTGAGACAGGAGTTAGCCTACAGTGCATGTTCACAGTCTACAGTGAAGTACAAGCTGTATTTGGAGCCACATTCCTGTATGGACAGTGTGGATGAATTATTTGAAATTGTGAGTAAGCCAGAAAGGCAAGATATATGTACTGGCCATGTTTATTGATGTATACTCTACACCTGGAAGATAGACAGTCAGCCAGAAGTTACAATACTAACAATAGTTATGAACGGATCCGGTTGTATTATCTTTAAAATAGCTAAGACGGATCCGTCATGAACTCCATTGAAAGTCAATGGGGGACAGATCCGTTTCCTATTGTGTTCGATTGAGTCATGACGGATCTGTCTTGCTCCGCACCACGTTTGCAGCGTTATTATGTCCATGATGGGGACAAAACCAAACGGAATGGAATGTATTCTGGTGCTCTCTGTTTCGCTCAGTTCAGTTTTGTCCCCTTTTAACAATGAATGGACAAAACTGAAGCGTTTTCCCCCCGCTATTTGAGATCCTATGATGGATCTCAATACCAGAAAGGGAAAGCACAAGTGTGAAAGTAGCCTTACGGGCTTAGTGATAGAAAATCGAGGGTGGTTATTAACAGTACATACTCAGATTGGGTCACTGTCACCAGTGGGGTACCACAGGGGTCATTAGAGGGCCCTATCTAGAGATGAGCGAATCATCCAAAATTCGCTTTGGAAAATGTTTGACGAATTTTTGACAAGATTCGTTCCTAATACGAATTTATTCAGTCGAATTTTCGTTAAAAAATAACAGTTGTTTTGCGAATTTTCCTACACAAATTACAAACATACAGTCAGCGTTGTTAAAAGTACGCAATAGGTAAGCATTAGCGTACAAAGTGCGTACTAATCCTTAGCTTAGTATTGACTCGCGATTGCGTCATGTGCACGAGGCTAGGCCACAGAGTACAGTCTTTAGAGGCAGTCCATATGAGCTGGAAAAGTAAGTTGCTAGCTAAGTGCATAATTCACTAAAAAACACCGTACAATAAGCGCATTAATACAGGACACATTGCAGTACCTCAAAAAGAATACACATAATGCGCTAAAGTGCTGAACCTATAAAAACATTATTGCTAAAATACAGCAAAGACAATTATTCAAACATTTTAGTGCAATTTCACATTTGCAAGCATAAAAGGCTCAGATATACTTTTGAGTCTCTCCTCGAGTCGTGGCTGCTTGATAATAAAACACTGGAACACAGTCTAAAATGCAATTGTAATCCACGTGAGGTAATTTTGTAATCCAAACAGGTAACGTGTAATCCACATGAATAATATAAAATAGCAGCAAATAGAGAACCTTTTTGCAAAGTGGACTACCAAATAACCTGAGAAGGGGGGAAAAAGGAAAATAGGTGCGCTTAGGTGCAATTGGGAATTTTCTGCAGAATCGGGGGAGTCCTGACAAGCCATGACCATCTGGGTGAGAGTCAAACAGGGGCAATAAAAACATAAACTAAAAACAAGTGCCAACTAGCTCTCACCCGTCAGGTGTAGTCCATGATGTGGCTCCTATAGGAACTCTTGAAGTGTCCTTTAAACCAGCCAGTAGTTGGGTTCCTCAGATGAGGGACCTGAAGTTCTCCTCGCTTGAGCTCCTACTGAACGATATCAGAGGAAGCTCCTGCCTCCTGTAGGCCAAGCTCACTGCCATAGTGGAACTCCACTGCCCTCTTCTTCCGGAAGTCAGACTTGACCGGTCCGGGTGGTGGTCATGCTGGCGAGCGCTGCAGCCACTTGCGCTTTTCCGGATCATCCTTCCGGGACCACAGGGGTAAGGGCTTCTGGCTTCAGCGGTCGAGGCAAGGTTGCACTCAGGTAAGAAGCCCCAGCTCCCCTGGCTGCTGCTGGCTTCATCTTCCACGGTAGTTGGTATTGGTGGACCACCATGGATTGGAATGTAAATGATGACGTTGTCAGCTGACCCAGCTGAAAGGACTGTGATGGTGGTGGTGGTGGCAGTCCAGGTATCAGAGGCTCCGGCTGTGGCTTCTCCCTGAAGCGGAGGGTGCCATCTGGTGACTCCGGAAGGCAGCGCACTGGTACTTTGCCTGGTGGTTCCTCCGGGCCGAACTTCAGGTGGTGATGTTGGGACCAGGGGCTTAGATAGTACGGTAACCTCGGTAGCGAAGGGGCCTTTCAGGGATGCCATGGGGGTGTACTCCACCTGATCCCTCACGTACAGGCTGTGACGGGGTTGGGGCAGGTATGGCCGTTTAACTGACCTGCGGCCCATGAAGTACTCCTTGCCATCCTCGTCGTCCGCCAGGAAGCCAGAGCCTCTCTCCACCAAAAATCACAGGACAGTTCCCTTTCGGTGCTCCAATGTAGGATCTCCCGGCCTAGGATGGTCCAGTGCCTGGATGACCCAGTACTCCGCCACATTCTTTTAGTCCCAGAGGGTCTGCGCGTGGGCCGTCAATGATGCTGGCACAATTGGGTTATGCCTTATGGAAGGTGTTGTTGATCTCCTCCTAGGCGGCGAAGTGGATGCTCCAGCCGCCTCCGCAGCACCAGCTGCAGCAGCCGCACCAGCCACATCACCAGGCGGCAAGGAGAATATGGACACTGAAGCTGGTGAGTCTCTCTTGCACAATTGTGACAACTTGATGTCTGCAGCAGGCGGTGGTTCGGGGAATTCGTCCCCAAAGACCATTTCACTCCACTTCGGACGCAGTTCTTTAGCCATGCTTGCTGTACTGTTCAGTGTTCAGAGCTGGTCTAAACTAGTTCAGAGGAGGGAGGAGTAATGAGGGAGGAGTCTTCACTCCCTATACGAGCCAATAGTTAGTTCCTGGTGGGCCGGGCTGGTTTTTCCTGCTCTTGAGGGGGTGTATCGTCATTTTCCCACTTCACAAAGAATGCGCACGTTACGTACGTAGCGTATGTATCGTACGTAGTGTTAGCGTTCAAAATTTTATGAAAGTTTACGAATAATACGAAGTGAATCTGAAAAATCTGGATTCGCTTAGGAGTAGAAAATTTGCAAGATTCTATACGAATCTACGAAACAGCGAATAGATTTGCTCATCTCTAGCCCTATCATATATAAATGATCTTCTAGAGGGGTTGTACAGCAATATATCAAATTGATAGTGATTATAGTAATCAAACTGTTAAACTCAACAGATTATTAACCTGTATGTGCCTAATACATAAATAAATAAAAAATTGTCACAAGCAATAAATGAGAGTGATTGTGTTTCGCTAAAGTGACACATTACTACATATAAAATGCAAGATAAATAAATATCCTGCATGATTTTGATGTTCACTGCAATATGAGAACACAATAAAGTGCAAAAGTGAACAATAAGTTGCATTGCAATCAAAAAGACCAGCATGTATGCACATGTGTTATAGTTTGACCATGTTAGCTTTGCATATCTGTCATTATGTGGTTATCATGCTGGTCTTTTTGATTGCAATGCACTTTACTATTCACTTTTGCACTTTATTGTGTTCTCATATTGCAGTGAACATCAAAATCATGCAGGATATTTATCTATCGCTCATCTCTAATCAGGATATTGCCACAGTCAAGGTACAACTAAACCTAGTCATTCAAAAGGTGCACATCATAAACTTGGTCATTCAGGAGGTGTAAACTGTATTGGCTGCTGTTGGTGTTGCTGCTTCTGCTACTTGTTATAGCAGTAATGCTGGCAGAGTCGGTAGAGCAGTGTCTCTGCAGGAAGCAGAGAGGGTCCTCCTGGTCAGACATGTGGCAGGTGTCTACTCCGAGAATGCTGTGGCAAGTTGGGTGGTGCAATGCAGATCATGGTAACACACCAATATTGCCTCCCTTTTAAAATCAGTTAAAAATTCCCCCATTTTCTTTTCACAGCCAGGGTCTAAAAGCATGGCTATTCAATAGTCATCCCTTTGTTTGATGCTAATGATATGCTTGTCGAGCAACCAAGCATGCAGCTTGCCATGTTGGCCAGCATATCCGATGATCCAGTTGTATCATTCTTCTCTCTGCACTGCATTATTTGTCAATGGACAGTGCCGTTGTTATCATCATCATCACCGCGTGTACCACAAGAAGTGTTAGCCTTGTCCCCTAGCTGTGCCTGTGAAAACTCCATTTCTTTCTGTACCACGATGCCAGTATTTACACCAGAAACCTGATGGGCCCCATATAGTGTATGGGATCCATCAGGCAGTGTCCAGCAGTGGTACTGTATAAGCATAGATGTGCACTAACATTCAAAACATGTATGAACAACCTTACAAACGTTCTCTGCTTAAAATGTAAGTTCATACAAACATTTAAATGGCTTTTTGAAAACAGAATTAATACAAGAGTCCAGGGTATCTCAAAACTACAGGGGTTCTCAGGAACCACAACTATAAAATAATGGTGATGGTGATCGAATTTTAGACAATTTCAGAAAGGAGAAACCTGTAGGCTATCTCACTAGCATGGCTGCCATCTTGAATGCCGCTATCTTAATTCAATTTTAGTTTTTTAGTTCAAATAAGATTTTATTGGTTAACATGGAACAGACAATAGGTACATTACAATTGAAATTGTAACTCAATCACTTAGCAAATGGAATGCAAATAGACAGTAAACATCGTCAATGACAAAGTACACTGTACATATATAACAATGGTACTCCTCATAAATAGCCCAATGTCCACGTTTAAGTCTTTATGATAACAAAAAAGTAAAACAAACAAACAGAGAGACGGGGAGGGGGAAGGGGGGGGGTGTAAAGGAAGGGGAGAATAAGACCACTGAAGCCTGACTTAGGCTACTTTCACACTGGCGCAGGCCTGATCCGGCAGGTGAAGGGTGCTGCCGGATCAGGCCTGCCGCAGTGACATGTGTGGAGCCGGAACCGCGCTCCGGCCCCACACATGTCACACAGTACATACATATACATACACATAAACATACACACACACATATAGACATACAAATACACATACATACTTACATGCTCCCGGCAGGTCTTCGGAGCGTCAGGACGGCTCACACAGGTCACGATTCCCCACAGCGCCCTCTGCTGGGCGCCTGGTGGAATCGTCATCTGACGATTCCACCAGGCGCCCAGCAGAGGGCGCTGTGGGGAATCGTGACCTGTGTGAGCCGTCCTGACGCTCGAAGACCTGCCGGGGAGCATGTAAGTATGTATGTGTGTTTGTATGTCTTTATGTGTGTGTATGTTTATGTCTGTATGTGTCTATGTGTACCCGGATCCGTAATGGACTCCATTGAAAGTCAATGGAGGGCGGATCCGGTTACCATTATGGTCACACCAGACGGATCCACCCCCATTGACTTGCATTGGGGGTCATTCCGGATCCGTCTTGGTGCGGATGCCTGGACCGGAGAGCAAACCGCAGCATGCTGAGGTTTGTTCTCCGGTCTGAAGACGGAACGGAATGCTTTCAGGAGCATTCCGTTGTCTTCAGTTCAGTTTTGTCCCCATTGACAATGAATGGGGACAAAACTGAAGCGTTTTATTCCGGTATTGAGCCCCTATGACGGAACTCAATACCGGAATTTTAAAACGCTAGTGTGAAAGTAGCCTTACTCATGCTTAAACAGTCGGGGAGGGAAGACAAAGCACTACACGACATGTCCAAAATGTGTTACACTGAGTCTACTGCCAATCCTCTATATTTACTCCAAGTATCCCATATTCTATGGAATATATGTGACGAGTTAGAGACCCAGTGCTATATCTGTTCTAACCTATACACCTGGCCGCACTTCAGTGCCCATAATTGTAGAGGCGGAGTTTTGTCAGACTTCCATGATAAGGCAAGTACATTCCTGGCTACAGCGCATAAGAAAGATATCAGACGACGTTGATCTCCAGTAAGAGACATCCCATCACTTAAGTCCAATAAGGCTAGTCTAGGCGTTAGATCCACCCTCTTCCCTGTGATATCACTAAGGGATTTTCCAATCTTATCCCAGAAAGATTGGATACCGGGGCATAACCACCAGATATGATAAAAGGTACCCACCTGTGAACCACATCTCCAACAAATATTACTGGTGGATGGAAACATCTTGTGAAGGCGGTCAGGGGTATAGTACCATCTAGTGAGAACTTTATAATACCCTTCTTGGAGACGCACGCACCTCGATACTTTCTTCGCATGGGACAATAAATAACATCTTTCTTTATCAGAGAAGGAAATACCCAAATCCTGTTCCCAGTGTAGCAGAAAGTTATAGGAGCATGGGGTATTTTTACTCACGAGGGTTGAGAATATCATGGATATAATTTTCTTAGGGGGATTAGTCGCTAGAACCACCTTTTCGAACGTAGTGGGGCTTATTTGCAACACCTGAGGAGCCTTATCTTTCATGAAGGAATAGACCCGCGCTAAATGAAAATCAGTGAGGCAGGAGACCCTCCCCGATCTTCTCAATTCTTCAATAGAACACTCGTCATCCACATACAAATCAGTTATTGGGGTAGTATTAGACCTACTAGCTACGGTGAGGGTATTTAGAAAGTGTTGCTGCGAGTCAAGTAGAACATCACGAACCTGTATCAGAGGGGAAAGAGCAGGATCCAGCAAACAAGTATAAAGGGAAGCTCTCCAGCAAGTCACTGTAGCCTTAGTCAGGGGATCTAAATGTTGTAAGCTATTATGGTGGACGAAATTTGGGAACAAAATTAGAAACCTGAGGGGTACTCTGCTAGTTGCTTGCTCTACCTGCACATCCGGTCTAAATTCATTACCGCGCAACCATTCCAGGCCCCGCATACCGTGAATCGCCTTATAATATAAATAAAAATCAGGTATGCCCACCCCCCCATTGTCACTAGGCTGTGATAGTAAAGAAAATGGAATGCGAGGTCTACCACCGCGCCAGAGGAACTTGCTGATTATTCTCTGTAGCTGTAGAAAATAAGAGCGAGGAAGACTTATAGGAATGGTTTGTAGATAATACAATATTTTGGGCAGGATGAACGCTTTAATAAGCGCCCTCCTCCCAAACCACGACACAAAAGGAGTGTCCCATGACTCAATGGTAGACCCGATAGTGGCAGGAAGTGACAAATAATTGTTACTGTAGAGATCATCAGGACTGGACGTGAGATTAATCCCCAGGAACTTAATAGAGGAGTCTGTCCATTCAAATGGAGAACATTGTTCCAAACGACGCCTCTCCACCGCCGGGAGATTAATGTTAAGAACCTGGGATTTTGTTAAATTAATCTTAAAGCTAGACATGTGACCAAAGCAATCCAGAGTGGCCATAATTGCTGGAAATGCTTGGTCTGGGTTCGATATGATCAACAACAGGTCATCTGCGAAGGCCATCAATTTGTGATGGAAACCACCCACCTCAATCCCTTTGATGTTGGCATCTAAGCGAAACGCTTGCAGGAGGGGTTCCACAGTGAGCACGAAAAGCAAGGGAGACAGAGGGCACCCCTAGGGTTACCTATCCGGAAGGAGGGGGAGAGGGTCCCATTCACCAGCACCCTAGCAGACGGATCAGAATACATTGCCATTACAGCCGCAATGAATTGCGGGGGGACACCGAAATGCGACAAAACCCTCTGCATAAAGATCCAGTCTATTCTATCAAATGCCTTCTCGGCATCTGTGCCGAGAAGGATCAAAGGCACCGAAGTGCGACGAGCATGATGAATAACATGGATCAACCGCGCCACGTTCATTCGCCCCTCCCTACCTGACACAAAGCCTACTTGATCGTTCCGTATCAAGGCTGGCAAGATAGGCTGTAGACGTAGAGCAAGCATTTTTGCAATAAGCTTTAGGACACAATTCAATAAAGATATGGGTCTGTAACTCGGACACATGCAAGGGTCTTTCCCCTCTTTTGGTAAAATAGTAATTTGGGCTGCTAACATCTGTGGAGGGAGCGACCCACCATTCATGATATCATTACATACCACCAGTAGCTCCGGGAGCAAGAGCGATTTAAAAGTTTTATAATAACTAGTGGTAAGACCGTCAGGTCCAGGGCTTTTCCGCAGCGGCGTATTTTTCAAAGCAGTACTCAATTCCTGCAGTGTAAATGGTCTAATAAGGTGATCTGATTGTGATCTGATTTAGGCATATTTAGTCCCTTCAGCCAGCTATCTATCATCTCAGCCCTAATATCTTTCCCCTCTTCAGTATCTTGAGCCTTGTCCCCTAGCTGTGCCTGTGAAAACTCCAATTTCTTTCTGTACCAGGATGCCAGTACTTACACCAGAAACCTGATGGGCCCCATATAGTGTATGGGATCCATCAGGCAGTGTCCAGCAGTGGTACTGTATAAGCATAGATGTGCACTAACATTCAAAACATGTATGAACAACCTTACAAACGTTCTCTGCTTAAAATGTACGTTCATACAAACATTTAAATGGCTTTTTGAAAACAGAATTAATACAAGAGTCCAGGGTGTCTCAAAACTACAGGGGTTCTCAGGAACCACAACTATAAAATAATGGTGATGGTGATCCAATTTTAGAAAATTTCAGAAGGGAGAAACCTGTAGGCTATCTCACTAGCATGGCTGCCATCTTGAATGCCGCTATCTTAATTCAATTTTAGTTTTTTAAATTGGATTGTAGGTGAGAGACACATCAAACCGGTAGACAATTTCACTAGAAAAAATAATGGTGTGATTCATAACAATGTAACTTTATTTGTTCTCATGTTAAAACAGTGATTTTTCTTTTGTAGAGGCGATTTAAAGGATGGAGTTATTCCAAGCAGAAAGTGTTGAGATCATCCTCATTTCCTGTGAAAGAAACACATGCATAATTGCAGAAGATTTCAACCAACTCCACCCACAGTGAAACGGGAAAACCAGGAAGTCTTTAGTTTTTCTGGTAAAATTCTCTAACAGTTTGATATGACAAACACCAACATTCCCATTTGAAAAACTGAAGTTGTATCCAAAATGGGAGTATTCAAAATGGCTACCATCTTGGTGATATAGCCCAACAGGTTTTGCCTCTCCCTGTATAAAATTGGCTAACCGTCTTCCAAACCATTTTCATTTTATGTGGATGTTTAAGAATTAGCATCAAAGCAGACCTGACAGTTGTAAATTATTAATCCCTTAATGACCTGAATATGCCTAATTACCAGCAACTATTTTTAGTTTTTAAAGAAAAAAAAGGGGGGAATTTCAGTCAGCACATCCCAGTGCGCAGGTGCACGTTGCTATGGCTAAATGCACAAGGAAAGGAAAATACATACAATGCAACGGCACACTGCTAACCAGATAAAGCACAAAATGCCATAGAGATATGAGGTATTCTGGAGCTAATGCTATGCTTGTTTAGTAAATTAAAGATTCTTGGCAAATATATTTTGTACAAAATTATCTGGGCCTGTCCACCAAATCGTCAAGGTGATCTCTGTAGAACGGGAACCTAACACTATTTCCTACCTGTTATGTGCCAACCTTGGCTTCCGTATAGGGGGTGTTGGTTCCACATGCATGCTGGGTCCCTTCTGCCTCTTGCCATCTATGGTGCTTCAAAGGCCTCCACTAATTCAGGGATGCAGGTACCAACATGCATGCCGAGTCAACTCTGCTTTATAGTTACACTAATTAAAATCAGCCTATGGGGCAGACGGGGCTAGTCAGGAGTGCATGACCAAATGGAGTAGCCACACCTCCAGTACAAACTTACAAAGAAAAAAAATATATAATATATTATATATATATATTTATAATATATTATATATAATATATAATATAATATATTGTACAAAATATATTTGCCAAGAATCTCTAGTGGAGGCCTTTGAAGCACCATAGATGGCAAGAGGCAGAAGGGACCCAGCATGCATGTGGAACCAACACCCCCTGATTATACGGAAGCCAAGGTTGGCACATAACAGGTAGGAAATAGTGTTAGGTTCCCGTTCTACAGAGATCACCTTGACGATTTGGTGGACGGGACCAGATAATTTTGTACAAAATATATTTGCCAAGAATCTCTAATTTACTAAACAAGCATAGCATTAGCTCCAGAATACCTCATATCTCTATGGCATTTTGTGCTTTATCTGGTTGGCAGTGGGCCGTTGCATTGTATGTATTTTCCTTTCCTTGTGCATTTAGCCATAGCAACGTGCACCTGCGCACTGGGATGTGCTGACTGAAATTCCCCCTTTTTTTTTTCTTTGTAAGTTTGTACTGGAGGTGTGGCTACTCCATTTGGTCATGCACTCCTGACTAGCCCCGTCTGCCCCATAGGCTGATTTTAATTAGTGTAACTATAAAGCCGAGTGGACTCGGCATGCATGTTGGTACCTGCATCCCTGAATTAGTGGAGGCCTTTGAAGCACCATAGATGGCAAGAGGCAGAAGGGACCCAGCATGCATGTGGAACCAACACCCCCTGATTATACGGAAGCCAAGGTTGGCACATAACAGGTAGGAAATGGTGTTAGGCTCCCGTTCTACAGAGATCACCTTGACAATTTGGTGGACGGGCCCAGATAATTTTGTACAAAATATATTTGCCAAGAATCTCTAATTTACTAAACAAGCATAGCATTAGCTCCAGAATACCTCATATCTCTATGGCATTTTGTGCTTTATCTGGTTAGCAGTGTGCCGTTGCATTGTATGTATTTTTAGTTTTGGCCTCCTTGCATTTCAGCAGCCACAACTTTTTATTTTTTCAATGACGGGGCTGTCTAATGCCTGTTTTTATGGATTATGGTTTAATTTATATTATTTTCATTTACTGCAGAAAGATTTTAAAAAAACAGTTTTACACTCAGTAACCTGTAAATTCTTCAGGTTATTACAGTGCTGTGGATACCCAATACTGTATGCCGTATATGCCGGCGTATAAGACGACTGGGCGTATAAGACGACCCCCAACTTCTGCCCTAAAAATATAGAATTTGGTATATACTCACTGTATAAGACTACCCCTCTCCCAAATGAAAAAAAGTCTGCTTTGATTTCAACATGTTAATTTTAATTCAAATGCATATGACATGCAGGTACTGTATATAGCAGCAAAACTGTCACTTATAAACATAAGGTTGTTTCAAACATGTACGGTAAAGCTAAAACTTTGCAAAACAAACAAGAGAGCAAGTGCCTGGTGATCATAACTGTAAGCTGCGATATTGTAACAGGTCTTGCTGGCATGACAGTTTCCCTTTAAAAGCCTTCAAAATCCTCCTGAGAATATAGAGAATAGTATGCTACTTCAGTATGCTAAGAGCAGGGGGCCACACTGTGTGAGGTATAACCAATAGGATTAGTGCAGGGGCGGGGAGTCACCGGGAGGAGAAGGGGGGCGGGGTCGGCACTTATTGTAGCAATATGCACACTTACACCAGCATGTAAGTTCTTCATTAATATCACAGCATGGATGCGAGGTGAATCTGGCGTTACTGCACCG
The DNA here is from genome assembly GCA_900303285.1 of Rhinella marina. Classification (NCBI taxonomy): domain Eukaryota; kingdom Metazoa; phylum Chordata; class Amphibia; order Anura; family Bufonidae; genus Rhinella; species Rhinella marina. The sequence continues at coordinate 151,318 of ONZH01012024.1, read as the reverse complement.
CCAGCTTTCCCCTCGCATCCATGCTGTGATATTAATGAAGATCCGACATGCTTCTGTAAGTGCCGCCTGTGACCCCCAGCTCTGTGACGCCGACCGCTGTGACGGGGCGGCTGCATTAGCATACAGCGCGCCGCCCCGTCAGCGCGTACTAAGCCTCTTCTAATGACTGTGAGAGGCGAACTGCCACGCATGCGCGGCGGTCCCAGGAAGCGGCTCTCTACGCGCTGACGGGGAAAAAAAAAACACCTCACACAGTGCGGCCCCCGTATATCCGGCGTATAAGACGACCCCCCACTGTAGCCATTATTTTAAGGGGTTAAAAAGTAGTCTTATACGCCAGTATATACTGTATGTTTTTTTTATTTTTACTTTAGGTGTGTGTACAAGCAAATTTATTACACACTAAATAATGGTATTTTTCTGGGGTGTGTGTGATTTTTTTAAAATTATTTTTCACTACATTATTTATAAAATTTTTAAATCCCATGATGGGACTATAATGTTATATCTTTATTTCATATTTATAATGTACTAGTAGAAGGACTCGGCTTTGCCTGGGTATATTTCATCTATTTCATTTAATGTTTCTGTGTGTCGTTGCAGAAAGAAAGTCAATGCAGCTGACAGAAGTTGATTTTTACCTTCATTTTTTCAATCCCCATTGGCTGGGGAGTGGGAGGGGGCGTGACCTTACTGGGTCGGGGGTTCTAAATCCTTCTTTTGAGAGTGGCCTGAATTATAGGTCAATCCCATGGTAATTTATGAGGAAACACAGTTGGTAGAAGTAGAAGAAAACATTGCTTCGCACTACTGTATGTATATTTAATCTATTTTATTTAATGTGTGTGTATCATTGCAGAGCAAAAGTCATCCTCCCTCCCACCCCTGCAGCTGACAGAAGTTGATTTTTACCTTCAATTTTTGAATCCCCGTTGGATGCGGAGTGGGAGGGGGCGTGGCCTGACCGAGTTGGGGGCATTACTTAGCGAGACCTGGGGCGGGGGTTTTAAGTCCTTCTTTTGACGGTGGCCTGAATTACAGGTCAATGCCATGGTAATTTATGATGACACATCTTTTATTACTAACTAAACAGTCTTAGTCTAAAATTAGTGTATTTCATTTATTTCATTTAATGTTTCTGTGTGTCGTTGCAGAGAGAAAGTCAATGCAGCTGACAGAAGTTGATTTTTACCTTCATTTTTTTCAATCCCCATTGGCTGCGGAGTGGGAGAGTGCGTGACCTGACCTTGTCTGGGGCGTGGTTTAGCGGGACCTTGGGGGGGGGGTTGCTTTTAAGTCCTTCTTTTGAGGGTGGCTGAATTACAGGTCGATGCCATGGTAATTTATGAGGACACGCAATGGGTAGCAGTGGAAGAAATCATCTTTTATTACTACTGAACGGTCTTAATCTAAAATTAGTCTAAAACATAAGTTATATTTCTGGTAACCGGAATACCCCGTTAACAGTGTCATCCACAGCGCCCTGCCCCTTTAAAGCAGTGAAGAGAAATGGCTGGGTTGTTATTTACCTAAGCTCCTCAGCTGGCTGCTAATTACTTGGCTGGGTTGTTATGGAAACCTGTGTGTATGTGGAGAAAATGGCAGTTGGGATTTGAAGAGAAAAGCTCCCAGGCTAATATTGGCTAATGGAGATCATATTTTGGGAATATCTCAGGAACGGTACGTCCTAGAGAGTTGGGACCTGGTCTAAAACCTTCCCGGACACCTGATGTACCTATGTGCTGAATTTGTTGAATATCGGTCCAGTAGTTTGGTTGCACATAGAGAACAGACAGACGGACAGACAGACAGAAACTCATTTTTATAATATAAGGAGATTAGGCAATGATTGATGATGAATTAGTCTAAAACATTAGTTGTATTTATGGTAACCGGAATACCCCTTTAACAGTGTCATCCACAGCGCTCTGCCCCTTTAAAGCAGTGAAGAGAAATGGCTGGATTGTTAGGTACCTGAGCTCCTCAGGTGGCTCGGTTGTTATGGAAACCGGTGTGTATGTGGAAAGAATGGCAGTTGGGATTTCAAAACAAAATGCTCCCAGGCGAATATTGACTAATTCAGGTCATATTTTGGGAATATCTTGGGAACGGTATGTCCTAGAGAGCTGAGACCTGGTCTAAAACCTTCCCGGACACCTGATGTACCTGTGTGCCGAATTTGGTGAAAATCGGTCCAGTAGTTTGGTCAAGAACAGACAGACAGACAGAAACTCATTTTTATAATATAAGGAAATAGTGTTGGCATACTCCTGAGCGCTAATACATTATGCTCTGTGTCAGTACAGGCAGGGAATGTGTGATCAGATAATGACCTATTGTTTAAATCCCGTTTTTATGTTAAACTCATTTTTAAAGAATTTTTGGTGGTTATTTTTCCTTTCCCATGTCAATATTTTTAAACAAAACCGATAAAAATGTACAGTTTTTCCACTGGCCACTAAGCCTAAAAATAAGTGCCACTTCTTGGTCTGTACAGATTATGCTAGTAGTAGTAGTTACCTGCTTATCTGTCATTCAAATCCTGCCTGTAGTGATATCATCTCTGTGTATAGATAAGACAGGATCCACTATTCACAATAGGTGATTGTCAAAGCTTATCTATTCTTTCCTTCTACAATGACCTCTGCACATTCTCATAGAAGCCCACGGGGCTGCTGTAAAGCAATTTTTTTAATGCTTTCTAAATGCTGTTAAGAACAGCTCAGGCAAGATGGCCACACGATAATCATGTTCAGGAAATAAAATAAAAATATATATAAACAGAAAATAAAAATAGATTAGAAAAAAAGGATCTGGTTTTAACTGGCAGAAAAAAAAAACTGGTGACACATTCCCTTTAACAGCAGGCTTACAGTGTAGACAGCCATGGGGTCCTTCATCAGCCTTCAGTCTCTGGGAGTCCCCTTTGATCATGCAGCATTAAGTAACATGGCATTATCAAAGGGTTAACAGCCAGGATCGGAGCTTCCTCCTACCCCATCTATTGTATAAAGCAATATCTTGTGCTAAGAGCAAAGGCTGTTAGTAGCAGCCGGTTCTGGCAGCTCTTAAACTCCCTCAACTGCAGTGGTCCAAAAGACATTGCTACACACTGAGGACCTGCAGAGGTTAGCGCCCTATTAATGCATATAGAGGTCAGAAAGAGAATTTCTGATGTATGATACATCTTTATTAGTCAAGAACAGAGCTCCTCCAAAGAACTACTGAAATAGTACCATATACTACTACATTTCTAGTTAGGACAACCTCTTAAAGCATTTTCCACATGAAGGCTGAAAACAAGGCAAGCTAGCTGCATCAAATGGGAAGGCATATCCTGATAGCTCTATCAACGCCATGCAGTTTTTTTTTTTCTAGACATGACTTGAATGAGTTGGCAATTATCGAGAATGAACCATTCATTCCCAATAATTCCTGTTTATACAGGACAATCTGTTGGTCATAAATGATGATTTAGGTGTCTGCACCAACAACGCTTTCACCTCATGGACAAGCACTTGCTCATTTATCAGGTGATCAGCAGCCCCTTTACACAGAACAAATATCAGGAATGAGTTGTCACATAATGTTTGTTCCCTATAATTCACCCATAGTAAGGAACTTTTAGCCTAACTGCACATGTTGCATATTTGTACACCGAAAATCAGCATGAAAACCACATAAATACCCTGATATAGAAATCCACACTATTTATTGAGTTTTGGTTCATTTTTTGTGTTTTTCAATACATATTTTGGTGTGGATTTTCCGTTCATTTTAACGGCCTCATCGAAAAGGTCAATTTCCACATGTAAAAAATCAACGTGATTCAGCAAATCTCATTCATTTTGTTACTCTGCAGTTTTATTCACAAAAATCCACATGGAAAAACTTTACATAATCCACATTATGGGCAGTCAACCTTAGGGAACCTTTCATGTTGAACATGCAGTCCAATCTGCAGGTAGCATGTTTTAGAACAAAGTAAGATGAGCAGATTGATATAAATTTATGCAAAAAGATTCAGTATAATTTTTGATTTATTAATTTACAACTGTACTCATTCTGGTCTTAGAAGTCTAATATGCAATTGTATGTCAATGAGTAGGACCGCCCACTGGACTCCTAAGCCCAGAATCAGCTGAGGTTTAACTGAATAAGGCTACATTCACACAAACGTATTTTGTTTCCTTGTCCGTTCTGTTTTTTTTTTTTGTGGATTGGATGAGGACTAGAGTTGAGCGAACGTGCTCGTAACGAGCACTGTACTGCTCGGATCCCCTGCGCTCGCATGGGCACAGCCATCCGGATCCGTCCTCCTCACCCGACGGATCCGGATGCCTGCGCCCATGCGAGAGCAGGGGATCCGAGCAGTACAGTGCTCGTTACGAGCACATTCGCTCAACTCTAATGAGGACCCATTCATTTCAATGTACACCATGTATGGACACGAACGTATTTTCTTTCCGTGTCCATTCCGTTTTTTTTGCAGCCTGTATACGAAACTATTTCAATGGGTCTGCAAAAAAATTGAAGTTACTCTGTGTATTCCATTTCCGTATGTCCGTATTTCCACTTTGCAAAAAAATAGAACATGTCCTATTATTGGCCGCATTATGGACATGGATAGTACTTTTCTATTAGGGGCCAGCTGTTCAGTTCCTCAAAATATGGAATACACAAGGACGTCATCCGTATTGCTTGCAGATCTGTTTTTGCGGTCGTGTGCATGAGCCCTAAATGACAGGTTATACTGAATTATACTGAATGTTTTCCCATAGAACTAGATATTCATCTGATCAGCTCCTCCTGCTCTATACAGCGCTGCCCACAAATTGGACTGCATTTTCAGGGTGACTGGCTCCTTTTAAGTCTTTGGGGGCTATTTGGTGAGTGCAGTAAGCACCTACTGCACCTGCTAAAGGAATCCTTTTGCCATCAATAGTTTATTACAGATACTCATTTCATCCTATGAATTTTACATACAATTATCAGAAGAGTCCAGAGACTTTGTCACTCTTCATTGGATTTCTTTATCTAAATCTTATACTTGTGCTGAACTGTACCTAGGACTTTTGAACATTTTAACCATATCTGCAGGGTGTGAAAATCTGTGGTGCACTTGGAAGGACATTTTTGACAGCAGGGACATATTCTTACATAAACACGTCTGTCTCTATGAGAAGGGTATGATGAAATAATAATGGCTCTTTAACTAAAAGCAGTCTAGTGGTTTTTGTGTATTTGTATTTCACATATTTTGTGACTTCTAAAGAAAAACTTTTCATAATGGAGCCTGGTTGTTTTGTAGTGCTGCTATGCAAGCAGATATAGTTAGATAAAAGACTTTAAGCAAAGCAATGAAATAACGGAAAGAACTAATAATAAAGCCAGGTCTTATTCCAAGTGGCAGAGATATGATGAAGATTTGAAGCCTTTTTTGAGATACTTACTACAGCACCATGTAATAGAGATCTCACAATAATGTCTGCTTTCATGAGCGACAACTTTTAAATGTAACGAAAAGCAAAGACTGAGTGGATGGCTGATACTGTGTAGCAAAGGGGAAAAATATAACAGGCTGGCGGAAAAAGAGTGAAATGAATAGAGGAAAGAGCGAGCGTGACAGAATAGGACGAGAAAAAAGACTAAGAGAGAGGAGAACAGACATGAACTAATTAAGGCTTTCCTAACAAGCGAGAAACATGTCCACATGTGACAGTCAGTCAAGCAAATAAAGGAAATGAGCAAAAATCTGGCCTGCGGAGGGCCCGCTAAAGAGGGGGGAGTGGGGATAGAGGGGGAGCTGGCAGTGAAGAGCGCATTGAGAGCCGGGGGAAGCCATTCAAAGGTCATTTGCATGAAACACGTTGCTTTTCCTTGTCATCTGCAGTGGTGAAATTAACCCCTTTTTGATCAACAGATTTATTTATATATAGCGTATCTAGAGCTTGATATATATTCTGACGTGTTTATTTTTCTTGCTTCCAAATTTCAAATAAAACAAGTTCATTCCATGTTCATGATAACACTATCTTACTAAAATGCAATATATTATTAGCTTACAAAATGAAGCGCAAAAGTATAAATCCTAAGTAACTTACATGTGTAAGCCTTTGCTTTAAGTTCTTAATCACAAAAATAGCCATAGGTGTTAATAGGACTGGGTTATACACATATTTGTCGCAGAATGCATCTGTCATTATCCATTGTGACAATGGATGTTTTTGTGAAACCGAAAAAGGTGGCCACGTCCTCGACCAGCCTTCTGTGTGTCACTGTATAATTACAAAACATCACGTTACCTTGATGGGCTATCCCTGGCCACAGTGGTGTTGTCACTCAAAGGTCATCAGCACAGACAACATGTCTCCAAGCAATACACAAAGAGGACCAACAGTGGATCTGGTAGGTAATGTGTTTGAACGTTTACTATTTGGAATTTTTATTAGGAATGAAAACATGCAGATATTTTTGTTTTTAACACTCTAACATGATATTTTCTCTCCTTGTTAAAGGGGTTATCCCACAAAAACAGGATAGGTGATAAATATTGGATCACTGTGGTCTAGCCACTAAGATCCCCTGACAACAAGAAGTCCCTGAGTCCCCTGTTTAAATGGAGTAACAGTGCACATGTCAATTCCCCCCTCCATTCACTGCTATGGGACTGATGTAATGCTGTCTGATAGAGCGCTGTCTTCACCAGTCCCATGGAAGTGAATAGATTTGTGGACTGACATGGGGGACTCCCACATTCTCGAGATCACTGGGGATCCCATTGGTCAGATGTCTCCCCCTATATTCTGATATTTCATATCTATTCTGTTTTTGTGGGATAATTAGCGATAAGCTAATCACTTCTAAACAAATCAAATTCGACTTCTGTGTTGACCTCGGCTTTAAACTTGAACTCGTCCTTGCATCTCCCCTTGTACTATGTTACCTCTCGGCTCCTGACCTCGGCTCGTATTTTGACTCTGCTCCAGTGTTATCCCTTGGTATTGATGTGACCTCCTGGCTTTGACCTCAGCTTGGTAATATTCTCTTGTCCATGTGTTCTGTCTTTGTCTATTGTTTTCTCCCGTTGTTCCCCTCCCTGTAAGCCCCAGCACATATGTAAGCTAGGGACTGTTGTCCAGTTGTACACTGTCGGACGGACTGTGCAAGTAGGCAGGGACAGTAGAGTGGGTTTGAGCCCAGGGATGCACTATTCCCTGAAACGTGACAATAGTACTGAATCGATCACACAAAAAAATTTTCCTCCTGATCCGAAAATCTGTGCTTAGAGCTCTAAAGTATCATGTCTTTCCCATGATTATTGTTTCCAAAATTTTTCATAATGCCTTTCATAATGCTTACTGATTTCCCCATATTTAGAATGACAAGGGTCCATATTATCAGGATTAATGGGACTTTTTTCTTAGAAATGTATTTGCTTTATCATAATTACTATTGAGAAGTTTTTCTTTTAACTATATATGACAAATATTATGCATATATTTGGCCATGACATGGTTTAACACAAAATAGCTGATGGCCCTCTATGAACTGAACTAGGAAATCTGAGTAGATGAGAGCTGGTAAAGGCTTCTGTTGTTTTGTGCTACTCACTACTATTGCATTTGAACTTTTGATAATGTATTTGTAGCTGGTTTTCTGGATTAACTCCTTGTCTGCTGATTTGGCTGCTATTGATTCTCCTGGTATTCTGACTGTGGCTTGTTTCTGGATTAAGCCGTCACCTTTGGCCTGACTGTCTCTCCTGGGTTTGACTCTGTTTCCTACTATTCTTTGCACCCAGTCAATCTGGTAGGTCTGCTTCCAGCACGCTTTTTGCTACCTTATTCTGCAGATGCAACCTGGGTTCTTAGCAGCCAAATCCATCCAGCCTCAAGGCATTCTCCGGTGAAGAGCCTAGGGGTAGCCTTAGCTTTCTACCAACCAAGGCGGTTAGGAAGAGTGGTAGCAGTTTCTGAGTTTGCTGGCTGTGGTTCTGGACAGTGACTATAGTATTCCTTTATATCTAGTTTGTCTATAGTATCATAAAACTTGCACATGAATTTTGCAAAATTGGAACTATTTTGCAAAAGATGCTCATCCAACCACCTCAGGGTGACACACCTAGGTTGGATGAATTAGAGTGATGGAACCTATTGTAGAAATTGAAGTCGACTAATCTAATTTTCATGTTTATGGAACCAGCTTGATGTGATATGTGTATAATGTTGCTAGAAGTGAATTATTTTCAGTGTTTTCTCTTCTTTAAATGTAGCCATGTACATCTGTGTATTTATGTATAATATCATGCAGGATGTTTTTTATCTTTTTCAGTGATTTTTTTTGTTTGTTTCTTTGTTGCATATACTTTAAGGTGCAACTACCCCCTATTATTCCACCTAAGGAGTCTCCGGTGCACTTTTACCGCTCCTATTCCAAAGGCTATTATAAATAGATGGTACATATGCTGTGCTTGATCTTCCTCTCATTGGATGCTTGAATGCACACAGAGGTAACTAGGAGCAGCACACTATATGTACAGGGTCTGCTCTCCTGAATGTAGATTTCCACTGGCATAGAAACAGGTATTAAATAGAGTCGGTTCCTGTCTGAGATCATCTTGCTGTGGTAGGTGGGCACAGATGTGTTTTGATCAAAATATATTGGCTAAGAACTTCAGAGTTTAACGTATCAGACCAGGGGCATACATAAAAATCACTGGGCCCCATAGTAAAAATCTAAATTGGGCCTCCGTGCCACATTTATAGTCCCTTCCACTACTGTACCTGTTACTGGAGTATATACAACAGTATGCTGCATGGGATTTCATGCGAGACCTTCAATCAAGATAGCGGCGGCCAGATCTTCACAATCAAATAGATGAGGTAAGTATGATTTTTTTTAATCTTCTACTGCCATGCAGGGAAAATTGATTTGCTACCATGAAGCACAACAAAATTAAGTTTCGCGCCAAATCAAATTTTCCCTGAAATTCGTATTGAAGTCCACTTCATGGACTTCAATTCGCTCAACGCTAATTATAATAGTTATTGAGCCCTAAGTGAGAGCTACCGAAAAACAATTACAAAATACAGAATCTAAATAAGTGGGTATAAATTCACCAGGCAGTTTATGCTTCTAAAAGATTTTGTTCATCATTTATTTGATATTAATAAATTAACTATTTTTTTTTTTTAGAGATACCCCTGTCAGAAATGATGTGCTTTAAAACACCTTATTTTCCCTGGTGACGTATAAGCCTCATAGTGAAGGAAGATTATGTCCAGATAACTACCATCCACACCTCTCCACAGCCATTTTAACATTAAAGTAATGATCTTGCAATTAATGATAGCTGCTAACTCGAGTGGAATTAGTCCTGCTGCTAGAAGTTAGCCCTCACAGCCAAAAGCTTGATATACCCTAACATCCTCCCAGCATGCACACTTTAAGAGTGTGATACCCCCTACAGTTTATGTGTTATTTATAAGCATGGGGTGTTCCAGTGCACACTTCTCACCTGGTATGGAAGAGCCTGAGGAGAAGACCATCACTTGTTTCAGTAGCTTTAAAAGCTTCGTAATTGACTGTAAAACAGGTTTGTCGAGCAACTGAAAAACCTTCACTCTGTAGTTTATGATAATCCACAGTACTGTGGGAAAAAAGTGCATCTAAGAGTAAACATATATTATGTATCACATAGACATTTATATCAGACTATGGGTTTGCTTTAAGTGCATATTAATATGTCAAAAATATAATACGAATAACATAACAGGACAAAGAATTAGAGATGTTTAATGCTCTTGTCACTTACATTGCCATAAGTAAATGCATGATTTATTTTAGAGCACGGAAACTTACCTTTTAAATTTTCTTCATGTAGAAGGACAGGTAATGTCTTAATCCTATTGTGACAACAGAGGCCAAGGAGCTGAGACATCTAGACAGGCAGCCAATAATAATGTAATTCTCATCATTAAAGAGATTATCCACTGTTGTGTTTAGCAAATATAGTGTTTTTATCTGTATTGCTGCTATCATGCGCTGGCATTCAATCATGTGACCCCATCTCCCTCGTGCTACTTCCTCTGACATCACGTTCGTTGACTTGCAGTTTTGTTTTCTGATCTTGGTCTGGTTCTGGAGTGTGAATGCTCATTTAATTTACATGGGTGGGAAGTGGGCAGGTTCCTCCTATCCTCTGTTTTTTCTGAAGCAGGGATCTGCCAGGGCAGAGAATTGGAACTGGCCCACACTATGTTTATGTAAATTAAATGGACATTCATGCCCCAGGACTAGGCCAAGACCAGAAGACACTGTAGAACCCTCGAGTAAGGATGCTTTGAAGTCTGTACATTTGTGGGTATTTTCCCTTATTGCTACCTTGCAAAGCCATCAACTCACTACTTTAGTGCACTTTGATGGGTTAATTTGCACTGTCTGTATTTATGCTGTTTGCGCTATTCTGCACAGTCTTTTTTTATTGTTGCACAAATCTTTGGTTTATACACAGAACAGACTCCTTTTGTGCTTAAGATAAATGTATGTAATTTTTTAAAAATTTTGGCATGGCTAACAACCAATAGTGTGGCCCAGGTATTACCATGTACTGGCTGGTAAGAGTAGAAAAAGACAGAGAAGCAGTAATAATAAAAGAGTAATAATAAAAATAGTTGAAAAAGTGTACATACTGTATTCAAAATATTGTTATTTCTCAAATGCACGCAAAATGACTTATTCTAAAAAGATTCAACTTGAATTACGCTATATGATCAGTTTAAAAAACCTATTGACTCTGACCTACCAGGGCCACATATACATTCATATAACACCTACAACAACCAATATGTATACCCAAATCACTGGAAGTCCAATCGTAATTTCTCAAATCCTTTATTTAACACAAAAATTAAGAGACATCATAGTCCACATTGCAAGGTAAAAAATGACAATGAGGGAACACTGAAAAAAGGCTAGCTGTAGGGCTCTATATGTCAAATAATTCAAACAAATCAATACAAAACAATACAAAAAGTATAGACTAAATGCATCATAGTTCACAAGAGGTAAAACCTTAGTAAGTAAGTATCAACCTAAATGTGCTAAAAAAAGTAATCCATGAACTATGTGCCGCCCAAAGGTATCCCTGCCATACTAGTGTCCTTCACTTACTCAACACGTTTTCGCCAAATGGCTTCGTCAGGGGACTTCCAATGATCTGGGTATACATATTGGTTGTTGTAAGTGGTATATGATCAGTTTAACTAATATCCTGGTCCAGGCACTAGGCAGTTAATCATATTATGCTTTCAGCTAAATATTACTCTACTAATATTTTATATTGGGTGTACTAACAGCATATTTGGCCTATCTTAAGAACTAAGGCTGGTCTATGGTAAGTGTCTTGATCATCAGCCATGTGATGACTAAATGATGCGGATACAGCCATTGGTTGAATTTAAGATCTTTTAATGTAAAGTCTATCTTATCGTCTTTTAAAGTGTTGCTCTTTACTGTAGAAATCTACTTAATTTGACATAGCACAACATTTGTTAATGGGGACAGACACGCAAGTAGCGTCCTGCAGCATTGCTGTAAAACCTAATTACAGAAGCATATTATTTTTTAACCAGTATAAGGAAACATTCAAATAAAGTGATTATGGAAAACCTGAAACACCATAATGCAGACTTTCCGTATAGCAGCAGCTGCCAAAACGACAAATCAGGATCATTATTATAGCATAACAGGCGTCCATCTTATGACGAGCAAACCACCCAGTGTTCATAATGAACCTTTGCCAAGCATAAATCCGCATAGTAAAACCTTCAATGCAGCTTCAGGAAACCTAGCATGGTGCAGCTGTATGAAAATGTATCCAAGATTTAGCTGAATTGTACAAGGCTTTTAATGAAAACCGTTGACACAGTGGGAGCTATTTTTGTAGAAGTGACTGGCATGACACAGTACATCTACAGACATGCCATTGTGCTTCATTCTATGAGTATAAGCCTATATTGCTGTTCAACCTCTTCTGACGCTTATACTTTATGCAAGCATTCATTATATGTTTTTGAAACAGTTTTTATTAACTTTTTTCTTTTACATTACAAAAACAACACAGTCATATTATGACAGAGAAAAAAGTATCGAGAAAGCATCCAAAGACTGTGAGCACATAAAAAACCTCAAAAATATAGAAGTAAATCAATAAAGATGTTACAAAATCCGCAGTGGATCCGCTGTGTCTACTGAACCGAATTGACTTGAAGTTACTTCTAAGGGTGCTTTGTAAGTGGCCCTCCTGGTCTTCACCTTTTAACCTATATACAGTGATCTGAAGGGAAACCATCAGACAGCTACCTCTTGGAGTAGTTTTTGTTTAGTCCACTTCTGAAAGGAGAGGTTAGGTCAGGCAGGGAAGTATCAAATCTGGGCATAGGCAGGAGTGAATACATAGGAGAGCAAACAAGAAAAGTAGTGCCCTAGAACTTTCCTCAACCCCTGAGGGAGGAGCTAGTATAGTCTGGCCTTAGCAGCCAATGAACGAGTAGCTGCCTCTTGCCTATGCAGTGTGAAGCCTGCTCCAAAGGTTCTCCATCTTCTATGCGAAGGACAAGTGCCAAACTTCTGAGAGGAGTAACCACAACAGAAAGCAGGATATGTAGTCACATACCATCCAAGATCACAATGGAATGTGAACATTAGTAAAGGTAACACTCGTTTATGGCTATGGATTTTTGCTGCTTGTAGAGAGGGTAATAGCCAAGAAAACCAACCACACTTTGAAATGGAATGGCCGTTCGTTTGAACACCCGCAACCCACAGTGGAATCTGAGTACTCATTGTGAGAGTTTTTCATGTCTGTGTTCAATTTGGGAAGATTGTAAAGTGTTTAGTGAGAGACTCAGGGACAACTGCTACTAACATTGCGGCCTATACAAAATTGTTAGGAGAAGCAAATACTTTACCTCAGAATTTTGCCTAATCTATGCTTGCACTGCATCACCCATCATTCAAAATAAAAAGTCTGTTCTTTGTTATCTGGTTAACTGGGATTGGTCAGTGCCTCCACCATCCACCAGCCCCATCATCTGACCTCCTGCTTTGCACCCTACTCTGCACCTAACATCAACTGCATCCCTAATACCACTAGGCAGGAGTGCCAGAAAGGTTGTGGGTTTGCACTGAGGGAAGAATGGGTGCATGGGTGCAGGGAGAGCCAGGGTGGAGCTAGCCTCCATGAACTTTGAGTACTCACTGCCACCATCATAGCCACTACCACTTCTCCTATCCTCTCTGCTCCTGCCACTACACATGCCCTATGGGCAGAAAGAGGCAGAGGCAGGCAAGAAGAAGACCTCAGCCTGCATGGAATAGACAGAGCAGTGCTACCTGGTGGCTGTCCTGCAGGAAAAAAGCAAGGGACGCTAGAACATCGGGGAATCAGAGGAAAGGGACAGTAAGTTGCCAACTGGCCAAACCTGTGAAGAGAGGTTGGTTGCGGCGGATATAGACCGCCAATATATCAAACCCATCCAATGAACAGTGCCCTCTGAACCCATCCAAAGAACAATGAACTATTATAGATATAATGGCTGTTGTGTGAAAAATTAGGGTTCAGATTCCTATCAAATAGTAATCGATCCATCCAAGTGAACTTTAGTCATTACTTAAAGGGGTTATGTCACAAAACATATTTAACATTTTTCAAACCAGCATCTTAATCTGAATACTTTTGTAATTGCATGTAATTAAAAATATAGTATAGCCAGTGAGCTATTCAATAAAATGTATTTTCATTTTTTTTTGTCCATCTCACTGAGCTGGTCAAAAAATCCTCAGTTTAAATCTTCAATTTCCACCAGCCATATGTTCTGTCAGAAATTGTGGCAATTACAGGGAGAGACGATTACAGGGAGAGCTGCAGCAAAAAGGACACTCTTCCTGAGCTACAAGGCTGAAGATAGCCTAATAGAGCAATGAATGGGGAGATCCCTGGATCCATGTGAGTTACAGGGCTGGTTCCAGCATTGTCAGAAAGAGATTGTCATGTACTAGATAATGGCTGATTTTCATTTTTTACATCAATCATGGCATAACCCCTTTAACAGATCACCGATAAACTACAGGGAAATGCACCCATAGTGGACAGGAAAAGATGGAGCATGGTCACATTGTGGTCAGTCAAAACATAAAACAACCATTAACAGCAGTCAAGCAAAATAACAGTGGCTAATAATCATCAGACCTTCTACCTTCATACCTACCCCACCTGTCTTTGATATTCACTAAGCCCCAATGACCAAGAAAATATTGAGAGAAAAAGCATTCAGTATCAGAGCTCCAATAACTATAAATGTAATTTGGACTGAGTATCCCAGGGTGTAAAGCAATAATACAGACTGTGAAGAAAGATTTATTTATTTTTTTTTCTTTTTGTTGAGCAGCCTCTATCCAGTTCATCTTCACAACAAAAGAGAGTTTCTCCAAAAACAATCTAGAGGAGAGTTGGAGGAGTTGCTTCCAGACAGTTTTCCTCTCAGCTGTTGAAGTTATGTATAGCATCTTATTGTTACTTTTAGGAAAATTATGCTGAGCATCATCTACACATCCCGAGATCACTCAATTAGAGTTCAAATGAGTTCTAGGGATCAAGTATTAGGTAAAAACAGTGTGTGTTTTGTTCCAGTACTCATTGTATGTTTTGAAGGTATGTTTTGTTTTGCCGCTCTTTAATCTTCTACACTCTTTACATATAGGGAGCATAACTGCTTTGAGGGCTTCTTCCTGGCCTACAGGTGAAAAAGTGAAAAGCAATTGAGCGATTTTTCCTTTTTTTTTTTTTTTCTCCTCCTTCCTTTTTACTCCCTGCCTTCCGGGAGCCAGGAGAACTTGTTTTTTTGCAGCACCATTTTATATTGGATAGGATGTAGTGGGAAGATGTGGAGATGGGAAAATTCCTTTATAGTTTTAAAGGTTTCGTTTTTTACGGCGCTCCCTATGCGGTAAAATGGACCTGTTTTCTTTATTCTCTGGGTTGGTATGATTACTGTGATATCACGCTTATCGTTTTTCTTGTGTTTTACTACTTTAAAAAATGAAGAAGCTTTGTAAGGGCTTATTTCTTGCTGGGTGATTTGTAGTTTGATACCATTTTGGAGAGTGTTTTTGATCACTTTCTATTCAATTGTTTTGGATGTGAAGTGACGAAAAAATATTCAGTTGGCCATTTTAATTTTTCTCTATTGCGACATTCACCATACAGGATAAATACATTTATATTTTAATAGTATGGGTGTTTTATTTTTAATATGGAGAAAGGGAGTGATTTAAATTTGTCTATTTTTTTTATATTTTTTAAAACTTTTTTTTTACACTTCTAAAGTCCCCTAGAGAACTAGAACATGCGAAAGTCTGATCACTGCCCCCATAGAATGCAATGATTTACCATAGCAGCCTATTGGAGTTTAATTCACATGGGGGAGCCGTTTGGGCACTAGGAGTGCAGCTCTCTCAGGTCTTACTACTCTGATGCTGTAGTCACAATTGATTATGGCATCTGATGGGTAAAATGTCCGTTATCACCTATCATGGACATTGCCTCCGGGAGTCTACTTTGTAAAATGGCAGGCACACAGTGGCTATGACTCCCACTCATCTTTTGAGCAGGTGCCACCTTTATAAGAACATTCAGTTATGCCCAAGAATGGGAAAAAAAAATGTAAAATACACAAAACACAGTACACATATAATAAACTTAATTATACATATAAAAACTATTTTTAATGTTTTATAACATATGTTCTTTTATTTTTTAGCGATAGTGCCCCTTTAAGGTGATTGTTCTGACAACTGCTTTGCTTTCTTGAGAAAAAAAAGAACTGTGATCTTGAAATGCAAATGCCTAACCATTTTTTACACTGCATCTACCATCAGAGGAGATTCGGTACATTAGATGTTGGACCGAAGTAGATGGGTTTGGCAACATTCATCTAATGAGTGTGGTGCCTTGGACACCTTTAGTGTTATATTGCAGGATTAGTGCTTACAAGTGCTTATTTGCTTACAGCAAGAAAAGTATGAGAACTTTAGACTGTTAGACGCTATGGCATGCTGGCACATGTAAACCTTACATGCCAATAATGTCTCGTGGAACAGCATTACATTGTTACTGTATTTTATCCTAGATATTTAATCTTGATGTTAAGTATAATTCAATTAACTCAGCACAAGACATGTTCCCATTTTGTCATTTATAGTCTGTTACACTCTGATCCTGTGTTCCCACTAGTGGTAGAGGAAAATATTTGGATAGTTTGCTTGTGTTCATCTTATCTATGCATGAAAATGTTGCATGTCCTCAGTACCCATTAGCACTCCACAGTTTGAACTGTGGTCATTTTGAACATTTTGTTATTTTTAAGTGAAAGGAAATAATAAAGGTTAGTAATTTTTCAAAAATTTGATTTGGCTGCTTCTCTGAACTTCAAATTTCTGAAAAATTACTAACCTTTATTACTTTCTTTCACTTAAAAAAAAGTGATATTTAACAAAAATGAGGCCTTTCAGGGGGTAAACAGGGATTTAAAAAAAGATACATACTCACCTCATCCATTTGATCACAGACAGGCTGTCGCAGCCATCTTGATGAAAGAAAACGCACCAAAGCTCTTGCATGATCATGTGACCATGTCATCACGCTGGATAGATGCAGTGACGTCATCATTGATGACATCAGTGCGCCTTGCCAGCGTGACGTCATATGTCAGCGCATGTGAGATTTGGCATGTTTCAATCAAGATGGCCACGACTGTTACGAGGGGACATCCTCTACGTCTAGAGGAAAGAAGGTTGCTACGCAAACATAGAAGAGGATTCTTTACGGTAAGAGCAGTGAGACTATGGAACTCTCTGCCTGAGGAGGTGGTTATGGTGAATTCACTAAAACAGTTCAAGAGGGTCCTGGATGTATTTCTGGAGTGTAATAATATTACAAGTTATAATTATTAGATTTCTGGAGAGGTCATTGATCCAGGGAGTTATTCTGATTGGAGTCAGGAAGGAATTTTTCCCTTAAAATGAGGAAAATTGGCTTCTACCTCATGGGCTTTTTAGCCTTCCTCCTGATCAACCTTGCAAGATAACAGGCTGAAGTGGATGGACTAATATCTTATTAAGCCTTACAAACTATGGGGGTCATTTATTATCCTGAAATACACCTATATTAGGCGCATTTCAGACGCAGATTGCTGGGCAACAGTTAGATGCACCACAATCTGCAACTTTTCCCTGCTCACGTCAGGTCTAAAAAAGGGGACGTGGCATAATTTTCTACACCTGTTTTAGGCGTAGAAAATGGTCTAAATGTAAGCAAGCTAGGAAGCTTTCTTACATTTATACTACAGTTGGTTGCACAGAAGTTATCATCACTCCCTGAACATGGCTGCAAGAGGAAAATTGCAAATGGTAACCAAAGAGCCCAGAACAACTTGCAAAGAGATTAGAGGTGAACTCCAAGGTCAAAATACATCAGTGTCAAGTCGCTGTCTTAGCCAAAGTGAACTTAATGGAAGATCACTGAGGAGGAAAGCAAATTATAAAACAAGTGAGACTGGAATTTGCCAAAACGCATATTGAAAAGTCGCAAAGCTACTCGGAGAATGTCCTTTAGGTAGAGGAGACAAAACTGTAACTTTTTATCAAGTCACGTCAGCTCTATTTTCACAAATGCAAAAATTAAGCATACAAAGAACAGAACATTGTACCTACTGTGAAATCTGGAGGAGTCTTGGTTATATTTTAGGGCTGCTTTGCCGCATCTGGCACAGGGTTTCTGAAATCATTCTGGAGTGAAATGTGCTGCCAAGTCTCAGAAAGCTTGGTCTCAGTTACAGGTCATGGTTCCTTCAACAGGATAATGACCCAAAACACACAGTTACAACCCTCCAAGAATGGAATAGAATGGCTAAAAACTAAGCATTGGGCTATTCTGAAGTGGCCTTCTATGAGCCCTGATCTAAATCATATTGAACATCTGTGGAAGGACCTGAAACATGCAGTCTGGAGACGGCACCCTTCAAACCTGAGACAGCTGGAGCAATTTGTTCATGAGTTTTGGACCAAAATACCTGTGGACAGGTGCAGAAGTCTCATTACACAGAAATCGCTTGATTGCAGTGATTGCCTCAAAAGCTGGGCAACAAAATATTAAGTTAAGGGTACCATCATTTGTTCAGGCCAGTTTCATTAGTTTGTTGTATAAATTATTCTGTTGCACTACAATTTAAAATCAATGCCCAATTTTATTACTTAATTTTCAGTAGATTTTTATGTATTATTACTTTAGACTATTTCAGTGACCATTGTTGGAGGGTACCAACAATTTTGGCCACATGTGTACACATTTAAAATAAAGAGAATATAAATTCCTGTTAGAATTCATGACTACACTTTTGCTCTCTCATCCTAAACCTTCATTAGTACTTTCATTATCAACAGGCGCCAGTATCAACCTGAGCAAGCTAGGACTAGAGAAAGGAAATACGATGAAGATCAATACAATTTATGCAAATTGCTAATCAAAATCATGTTCAGCTGGCAAATGTTATTAATCTAATGTAAAGGCTTATCTTAAAAGGAGCTGTAAGTGCTGGCTAGCAAGATATTGAGACCTTTTTCAACGGGTTCATGACGTTATGGCTTTATATTTCAGCGACAGTGACACAAAAGACGAATGACAACTGCATTTCTTTACAAGTTGACATCTTCTCGCAGCAGGCCCTGGAGAGGAAAAATTCAAAAAACCCTGGGGTGTGATTGAAGCTCAACAAAGTGGCAGGAGGGAAGCTATGCTGTAGGGTAAAAGGATACAGAGGGTCTTCACTATTGTGTGCTAGGGAGACAGACAATAAACATATGTTGGAAACTGAATGTATTTTACAGACCCGTACCACTGTTTAATGGATATTTTGTGGGTTTATGATCCCCAATGACTTTCCATACTCACACGCTGAAGAGGAAAGGTAAAAGCCAGCTACATAAATTTAAAAAAAATGTTTATTGGAGTGACTTATAAAATGATCTCTATGAAACGCATAATATCAAATTGGCCTTTACAGTAAAACACATTTTCCATGGAATAGCCCCTATATACCTGTATCTGACTTTGCCAGATGCTCCTGAAAAACCGAATACCTTAAAGTGTAACTGCCATATTTGTATTTTTCCCTAAAGGGTAGGGACAGTGATAAGGAACATTTCTCTAATGTACTTTACTTGGAGAAAACTTTGATTTATAGGAGAAAACTAGGGCTGAAATATCCCTTAGCAGCAATCTCTTTCAGAGCCGTTTCTAAGGGACATCTGTCTTCCGAATAGCAATAGTGCTGTATTAGGAAAATGGGATGTGCTGGGAGCACCTGCCCCCACTGCTCCTTCATATATTAGTGGGGCAATAGAGTTATCATAGATGAAATATGTATTGATATATAAATGAATATCTTTACTTTCTTCCTGCTCACCCACCAATGGGGCGAGCACTGTCAGTGAGCTCTCCCCCTGTACTCCTGGCATGCTATATAATTAACCAGCCGCCCAGGGCGATGCCTGTGTGAGTGGTAAGCGCTCACTACAGGCCATGCAGGGAGACATGGGAAAGCTATATAGGGACAGTATACAGGGACAGTAATATACTATAACTGTTCCTATGTACAATAGAGGAGCTTCTCCCTGCCTCCCAGCACTGCCTGTATTGAATGCTTACCGCTATAGAGAATGTCCTATTCTTGTCCGAAATTGCGAACAAGAGTAGGCATTTTCTATATAATGCTGGCCCTGTGCATTCCGCAAAATGCGGAACGCCCATGGCCGCTATCCATGTTTTGCGGACCCTTAAATATCAGGAACTCTTAAATATCAGGAACCATCATTATGAAAGCAACTGTCATGATTTCAAATTAGGCTGACCATAAAAGAGATATCTATCAGCGAAATGCTTGTTCATCCAACAGCTATCTTTCTCAATCAGGTTGGAATGGCCCATAGGGAAACAGGTGAATCCACTGGTGAGCCCCTGACAAATGTGGGCCCCCAGCACAGTATATCAAGCAGCCTATATCCACATAAAAATTGGTAAGATTATTTAATAAACTACCCAGTTTATTATCATAGATGCATCAGATGACTATGATGACTTCTAGGTTCAGAGGCAGGCCAGCCAATATCGTCTTTCTCCTGGTCCCCAACCTTTTCAAAGTTGTTTAGGTATCCCATAATCAATGATCTTGAGCATCTTGCTGCTGCCTGCTGTTGTGTGAGCAGGTAGTATTTGAATGTAGCTGTACAGTTGGCCCCCAGAATGAATTTTACTGGTGGGCCCTAGGCACCCCAGTCCGACACTGCTCTCAATCCACCCATACACATACGCACATACAATCCATCCATACACATACACACTCAGCTCAGCCAAACATGCATGAATGGGGAGAGGGGAGAAAGCAATGGCAAATATCTCCCTGGAAAAAATGGTTGTGCAGATGAGTCCTCCGAAATCTCGAGGGAGAACCCACATACGCATTATATGATGAGGTACAGTTCGCATTTACATAATGGGTGAGGTTTATCAATATTGGCATTACCTGATGCTTCTTAAAAAATTAGGCCCATCTTTGTCCTGCCTTGTGAGAAGATTCTGAATTCTACTCCACCTAGGAGCTGGCTTAGATTTGAGCTTTAACTTTGAGCTATAATAAGTTTCTGTTGAAAGTTATAGTACATTTTTGACACTTCTTACTTCATTAATTGATATAACCAAAAATGTATAAGAGAAACTCCAGCAGACACAATGATTCATGCCTTTCCAAAACCTAACACACAATATTAGAATGTTCTTCTATTTTACCACATACTACCTGTAACTTGCTTTCTAGAAGAGAATTCATTCACACTGTGATTTCAGGGGTTCTCAACCTATACCTCTGATGGATAACCCCAATGCATGTGTCAGGATTCGGGGGCACTGCGGCCCTCCAGCGGATGTTGGGCGGGTGCGGGTGCCGCTATGCGGCGCTCATGCCGAGTGCAAGCCAGAAAATCCTCTTGTAACACTGGGACTGGCTGGCTGGGACTCTAGCCACTATTTAGTTTCACACTCGCCATTTATCTGTGCCTGCTATAGACCCTTGTGCCTAAGCTATCTACTCTGTGTTTATCTGGTATTCCTGTGACTCTGTACCTTTTTCCCTGATTTCTGTTACTGTTACCTACCTTTGGTGTTCTCCTCTGTTTATTCCTTGCTTGGTTCCTTTACCTTTTACCCCGTCAGTTCCTGACCTGTTTAGGTTTTTTCCTGCTTGTGTTTTGTTTTGGTTGTTTGTCTCGTGTTCCACTTTCTTCAGTGTAATTGCAGTCTTCGGTTGGTGCCGGCCTGTTAAGGAGCCGGGTTCCCCCAAAAGGCAGGGACAGTGGTTTGGGAGGAGTGTCAGGGCCTCACTTTGCCTGTGTCATTTGTGTCCCCCTGACCTACTCCTCACATTATAGCAGGCCCATACCCTAGTCGACTCTCCTGGCGGTTTAATATGAGTACTGATCTATCGGTCACCGACCGCCTGGATGACCTGACGAATCAGTTTCAGGGCATGGCTGGGTTAATTGCGCAAATGTCACAGGGTCTGGACGCCATGACTATTCCTGCGCCTGGCGCTGCAAACCCACCTGTGTTGCTGCCAGCCCGTTTTTCCTGTGCAGTGTCCAGCAGAGACCTAAAATGCTTCTGCCGGATCGCTTTGATGGGAACTCGGACAGATACCGCACTTTCCGGGAGTCCTGTCGTTTGTATTTTCGTTTTAATTTTTTCCCCTCTGAGGCAGAAAAAGTGGCTGTCGTGGTGTCCCTCCTCCAGGGTCCCCCTCAGGATTGGACATTGGCCCTCCCCTCAGATGCTACTGAGTGGAGTTCCCTGTATAGATTTTTTCTGGCCTTGGGCCAAGTTTATGATGATCCTGACCGTGCTGCATTGGCGGAAACTCATTTGTTATCTATTCAGCAGGGTCACCACTCTGCTGAAGACTACTGTTCTGAGTTCTGCCAGTGGTGCTCGGCGACCGGATGGCCTGATCAACCCTTGTAAACCCTTTTCAGACAAGGGCTGTCAGACGCTGTTAAGGATGCCATGGTCAGCCATCCTATCCCTGAATCCCTGAGTGACTTTATGGCTTTGGCTGTGACTATTGACAGAAGACTTAGAGAGAGACGCAAGGAAAAGCAAGGGGGATCGACTGTACAGTTTAGGCTAGGCTTTTCTGTCAAACCTCCTTCTACTTTCTCTAAGAATATGCCTTCCCAATTTCAATCACCATCTCCCTCTCAGTCTTCTGGAGAAGAACCTATGTTGTTAGGCTCTACATCTGCTGCTGCTAGAAGGAGACATCGATTGGAGAATGCCTTATGTCTATACTGTGGAAAACCTGGCCATTTCTTGAGGGATTGCCCATCCAAGCCGAAGTCACCACAGGGAAACGCCAGCGCCTGAGTGATCTCCAGGAGGGTCACTCAGGCGTACAGGTACCTCCTAATTCCTCGTTCCTGGGGCCAAGCTTCCTAAGGGTCGCATTTTTAATTTGTCAACTCCTGAGTGAGAGTCTATGCGTCAGTATATTCATGATGCGGGAAGCATCATTTTTGTGACAGTCATGTATCTTTCTTTGTATTATTATTAGTTCCGGAGGTCCTGACATCTACAGGTTCCTTCTTCTGGACTACACTGTCTATTTGGGGTTGCAGCTTAGGTCACGTAAGAGGTCTTTTGACCACATCTATTTTATGACTCTGCTGTTTTCTGGTTGTCCTTGATTTGATGTTATGGCACACTTTGCGTATCCATCGCTTGGTGTAAGTAGGGCCTGGTTATCTATGTGAGATTTATCTCCCGTTTATTGCTTTTCTTATGGTGATTTAGCGATTCGCCTATCGGCAATTACTGCTGGTGCGGTCTCTCTTATTGTTGCTATCACTTTATATCCGATTTGGCATCATAATTTATTATTATCTCTTCCCTTTACTAGCTATACTATTATCCTCCCATATTAACCCCTGATGAACCTCACCTGAGGGGAAACGCATTGGGTTCTTCTTTTCTAACAGGGAGAGAGCTATTCTCTCTTTTTCTATAGGGAGAACTGAGTGAGAGACAGACCAGGTACGGGACCAGGGAGTCTCCACCATCAGGTGAATTCCCTGGGTGAGGGGTAGCGTGAGGTACTAAAATAGGGATATTTTCCCTTTAGCTCCCTACCACATAACATACCCCAGTCTCTCCTCAGGTATCTTGATTTTGTATCTATTCATTATTGAGAAATATAGACTTGTTACCTTATCGGAGTAACGTATGGATATTTATCCAGTTTTTCTTTATTTTTATTTCTATTTTGTTTGATTAAAAGTTAAGTTTTAGAATCCAGCTTCTCTGTGATCAGTTACTTTCTCTAGCTGGTGTTTGATTTTCCAATTCGGACATTGTTGACACTGTGATATATATTCAGAATAGTCTGAAAAAAGGGCACATACGGCCTTCTGTCTCCCCTATTGGTGCAGGGTTTTTCTTCGTTGAGAAAAAAGATGGAGGTCTCCGTCCATGTATTGACTACAGGGAGCTCAATAAGATCACGATTAAGGACCAGCATCCTCTCCCTCTGATCCCGGATTTATTCAATCAGGTTGTGGGGGCCCGGTGGGTCTCTAAAATTGACCTCCGTGGAGCTTACAATGTAATCCGCATCAGGGAAGGCGACGAGTGGAAAGTGGAAGACAGCTTTTAATACTCCAGAGGGGCACTTTGAATACCTAGTCATGCCATTTAGTCTCAGCAATGCCCCGGCTGTCTTCCAGCGTTTTGTTAACGATATCTTCAGAGATCTTTTGGGGCGTTTTTTGGTTATATATCTGGACGACATCCTCATATTCTCCCCAGATTTGGAGTCCCATCGGGAGCATGTGAGGGAGGTCCTCTCCAGATTGCGACTTAATCGGCTGTGTGCTAAATTGTCTAAGTGTCAGTTTGGAGTCCAGGAGGTGGGATTTCTGGGATACATACTTACCCCTGGTTCTATAAGTATCGATCCACAAAAAGTTTCTGCTGTGGTTGAGTGGGTTAGACCTACTACCTTGAAAGAGGTCCAAAGTTTTCTGGGTTTTGCTAACTATTATAGAAAATTTATCAAAATCTTTTCTATGATTGCTAAACCCCTTACTGATTTAACTAAAAAGGGGGCTGATCCTACCTCTTGGACACATGATACCGAACTAGCCTTCTCTAACTTAAAAAGGTGTTTTACCACTGCTCCAGTCTTGGTTCATCCTGACCCTGAACAGCCTTTTGTCGTGGAGGTTGACGCCTCTGAGACAGGAGTAGGGGCTGTCCTGTCTCAGGGAGTTGAACCCTTTACCAACCTCCAACCTGCAGCCTTTTTCTCCAGAAAGTTCTCCACTGCTGAAGTTAATTATGATATAGGAAACCGGGAGTTACTGGCTATTAAATGGGCCTTTGAAGAGTGGAGACACTTTCTGGAGGGCGCCAGACGTAAGGTGACTGTGTTAACTGACCATAAGAACCTGCTGTATCTGGACAATGCCAAGAAATTGAACCCCCGTCAAGCGCGATGGGCTTTGTTTTTTACCAGGTTTAATTTTGTGGTAACTTATTGTCCAGGCTCAAAAAATGTAAAGGCTGATGCCTTGTCCAGAAGCTTTGGTGCCAGTGAGGTCCCGGATGAGGAACCAGAAAATATCCTCTCTCCCGAGGTAGTCGTTGCCACTTTGACTTCAGATCTTGTGTCTTCTATTGCAGACTCACAGAGTTCTGCTCCTAATACTGTACCCCCAGGTAAACTCTTTGTCCCAGGTCATCTTCTGCTGAAGGTGTTAGAAGAGGTCCATTCCTCAGTTTTGTTTGGTCATCCGGGCATCGCGGGCACTGGATACTTGTTGTCCCGTACCTATTGGTGGCCATCCTGGCAACGTGATGTTAAGGCGTTTGTTAAGGCTTGTGAGACCTGTGCTAGGGCAAAGGTTCCTCGACACGACTGTCCCCATTTTACTGCAACTATGGTTTTCACCCCAGATATTCCGCCGTAACTGGTAACGAATCTAGATTCTCCTCGGTTAAGGACGTCGCTAATCGACTGTGCACAGTCTGGGCAAAGAGTCTTGAGACTCTAAAAAATGCCCAACTCAAGCAGATCAAATATGCGAATAAGAAACGCCGTCCCGGTCCTGAATACGTAGTTGGTGACAAAGTGTGGCTCTCAACTAAAAATCTCCGTCTTCGAGTACCATCAACAAAGTTTGCTCCACGCTTTATTGGTCCCTACATCATCACAGAAATCATAAATCCTGTATCATTCAGATTGCGACAGATTGCGAAAAAATATATTCCCGTTGTGGTCGCTCGTTTTCCACCTCTACCCGTGGTTGTTCAGGGAGAGTTGGAGTTTGAAATTGAACGAATTATTGACTCTCGCAAAGTACAGAATTCTCTCCAGTATCTTGTACATTGGAAAGGGTATGGTCCTGAGGAGCGTGTCTGGGTGGCTGCCAGAGATCTTCACGCTCCCAGACTCGTTAAAAAAATTCCACCAATCTTACCCTTCCAAGCCTGGAGGTCCTGCTGAGGGTCCAGAGGCCCCTCCTCAGGGAAGGGGGGTTCTGTCAGGATTCGGGGGCGCTGCGGCCCTCCAGCGGATGTTGGGCGGGTGCGGGCGTTCCTGTGTCCTTACGCTATGCGGCGCTCATCCCGAGTGCAAGCCAGAAAATCCTCATGTAACACTTAGGTTCCTTAAGGGTTAAAGGTTTGGCTAGTTTTATTGGCAGGCGTACCTGCCAGTAATTTGGGTCCATTCAAGGGTGTGGCTGGGATCCCTGCTCCTATCACGCCTTGGGGCTGGGACTCTAGCCACTATTTAGTTTCACACTCGCCATTTATCTGTGCCTGCTATAGACCCTTGTGCCTAACTAGCTACTCTGTGTTTATCTGGTATTCCTGTGACTCTGTACCTTTTTCCCTGGCTTCTGTTACTGTTACCTACCTTTGGTGTTCTCCTCTGTTTATTCCTTGCTTGGTTCCTTTACCTTTTACCCCGTCAGTTCCTGACCTGTTTAGGTTTTTTCCTGCTTGTGTTTTGTTTTGGTTGTTTGTCTCGTGTTCCACTTTCTTCAGTGTAATTGCAGTCTTCGGTTAGGGCCGGCCTGTTAAGGAGCCGGGTTCCCCCAAAAGGCAGGGACAGTGGTTTGGGAGGAGTGTCAGGGCCTCACTTTGTCTCTGTCATTTGTGTCCCCCTGACCTACTCCTCACAGCATGCTACTATGTATGTATATGGTGGCATACATTACCCATAGTTTTGAATATTAAACTTCTGGCTCTGGCATGTAAAGTCTTGTGTCGTTTAGCTCCTATAATCCTGGAGCAGCTTAATGATCCACCTCCCTACAAATGCCAGCTTGAACACCGAAATTGACCTTCTGGAAACTGCTCCAATTATTGGAGTGCTACATCCTGCAGAGTGGGAGGACATCATCTCAAAATGGGTTGGCAAGAGATGATCCAGCTCAATCAAAAATGGAGCCAATCTCCACAGATCCTGGCAGTCGCTAGTACACAGTAGCAAGAACTTGCTGATTCTAAACAGCTAGTGACTGTGACCCAGATAGAAATAGATGGGTACACATCGGACTATCATCTGCTGACTTTTGAAGTGGCAAAGTAGTTTACCCCTGACATAGATTCTACCCTTGCTGCAGGAAGCAGACCCGCGGGGACAGAGGCTAGGGAAGGTTGAGCTGCTTATTTGTAATGCCAAAGATACATTGACTGAGACTGCTCATACAGTGAAAGGCTTATTAAAAACGACACAGCTAATTACTGAGTGAATTGAAGACCTTGAAAATAGGTCCCAAAGGAAAAATTTCAGACTAGTTGGCTTGCCAGAGGTGTTCCTGGGAACACCCTTCAACAAATATGTCAGCAGGGTCTTCCTAAAGCATTGGGCCTTCAACAGGTCAGGAGGGCACACCAGGTGAGACCAATGCAGGTTGTGCCAATATTAGCCCAAGATGGGGTGTCCCATTGCCTGCATCAAATTATAATGAAGTATCAGGGCTAAAAGGATAAAGAAGAAATATCAAGAGCCTACCACAGCAGAAAATATCCATGATTGATTACAGGTCACATCTATTGATTATAGATATGGTATATGGTTGTGGGCTTTTCTGCTGAAGTCACCCAGAGATGCAGAGCATTCTCAAACGTTTTCTCTGTGTTATACAGAAGAAACATACCCTTTTCACTGAACTATCCAGTAGTATTGTTGGGGATGAGATGAGATGCTGTTTTAAGACTTTCCTGACCCTGAAGAAGCAAAGGCTTTCTTCAGAGATGTTTTGTAAGCTTCCCTTCAACATTAGGAACATCCCTGTCACTGTGCTCAATCCCTTCTTCCCCCTCCCCATCAGCGAGAGTGGAATGAAGACTTGTTACAAATCTTCATAGCTGTTTTCTAGCCCAAAAGAGCAAAACATTACAAGCATTACAAAGAATGATGTAAAAAGGAGAACCCTTGAACATTCTGTTGTTTACTTCTCATTCAATGCACTTCCCATCATCTTTTCCCAAGTGCCCCTTTCCTGTCATGGTCCCCCATTTCCTTGTCTTCTTTTTCCTATTTTTTTTATTTGCAATGACCTTGATTGGAAGGAGAGTTGCTAACGATGTCTTTGTACCAGAAAATGGAAATCCACTATACCTCAGTGATTTTGATTGTTTTGCTGATAACTCATCGATCTATCTATGTTTTCTCTTGTTTGCAAGTATATTACTATATTTGATTGTATTTGCTAACTTTATGTGCATGACACATGGGAGGCTTGGGAGGGGAGAGCAAGAGGAGTGGTGGTGATGGCAAGGACAGGAGTACTAGTAGTAGTCATAGCAGAAATCCTCGCTCTGGTGCTCCCTGAGCCATGCAGTGTTGCACCCTTTCTTCCCCTTGGGGCATACCATGGTTTGAGGTCTCCTGTCTGGTGGTAGGTGGGATTCCCTTGGTGTTGGTGGGTTTTGGGAGAAAGGCAGGAATCCCTTGAGGTACTGGTAAATCGGAAGATGGTGTGACAGTCCAGGTAGCTGTCTCGTTTTGTCTAGGGAGCAATCACTAAGAAAATATAATGGACGTTGTCACACAGAACCTATCCTAATAACACAGGTGGACAATGTGTTACTTCAGAACACTGAGCTAAAGAGGTGCCTCATCATCCTCTCTGCTCTGCTTGTCAGGGATTATGATCCTGAATACAGATGATAAGATCTTCAGAAGAATCTCTGTAGGAATGGAAATCATGAGGAGACAGCTGAAATACAGATAGGATGGATAAGACAGACTGTGTTAATGTGGGGCTGTGGTAATGTAGACTGCATACAGGAGCTGCTACTCATTAGCCACATGCCCACCCTCCTTTCTGTACTTAATGTCTCCTCATGAACTCAATTCCTACAGAGATTCAGCTGAAGATTTTATCATCTGTCAGGATCATAATCCCTGACAAGCAGAGCAGAGAGGAGGATGAGCCAGCTCTTTACCTCACTGTTGTGAAGTAACTTGTCCTGCTGTGTGATTAGGGCAGGTTTTGTGTGGACTAATAGGGCGTCAGCCATTTTATTTCCCCTAATGTTTTCTCCCTAGACAAAACGAGCCATTATAACTAATAAAAGGTATTTGGAAACGTGTTTATAATAAAGTAATATTTAATTATTTTCAGTAATCTATTTAATGAATTCCTGGACAACTCCTTTAACATACATTCTCAGGATCATCACTAGCCATCACTAGCTGATTGGTGCAGGTGTCATGCTCTGGTGTGGAGGGAATAGCCACACTGAGCGTATGAGGGAAGGGAACAGACCAAAACCAGGGAAACGGTCACCTCCTGCAGGGAACCCTGAAACTAGGCCCTGACTGACTACCAGTATGAACAAGCCTTAGTGGTAGGAGAGTTCATACACAGGAACCTAATAATAAATTCACCCTAAAGACCCCTGCAGCTAGTGACACAAGAAAGGGTCAACCCGTTCCTCCAAGAGTAAGGACGAACAGGAGACTCCAGAAGGAAAACCACAAAAGGGAAAAAGTCACTTATCTTAAAGCAGATATAGCAGCAACCGGATCTCAGCCGAGATCCACACCACACACTACAAAGTAGGCAGAAAGTATAAACCGCAGTGAATCCTGGGAGATGAAGGAACAAATAGAGGAGAGACAATTACCACAGCCACAACAGCTGAGGGGAAGGGGTGTGGTAAACAGCAACCAAACCAAGGGAAAAGCATGTCAAATTATGTCACTTTTGAAAGCCGCACAGAACGTCTGATACCAGACGCAAGCCCACTCGTGACATTACCTCCCCTTTTACGGGTGACGTCCGGGCACCCAGGACCAACTTTATCAGGATGACACCTGTGAAAGGCTTTCACCAAACGACTGGCATTCACGTCAGATGCCGGTACCCATGACCTCTCCTCAGGACCATAACCCTTCCAATGAACAAGATATTGAAGAGCCCACGGAGAACTCGAGAATCAATGATCTTGACAATCTGGAATTCCAAATTACCATCCACCAAGACAGGCGCGGGTGGCAAGGGAGATGGCTCCAGAGGTTCAACATATCTCTTCAACAAAGATCTGTGAAATACATTATGGATTTTCAGGGCCTGAGGAAGTTCAAGACGAAATGCTACAGGATTAATAATGGCCGTGATCTTATATGGGCCAATAAATCTTGGACCCAACTTCCAAGAAGGAACTTTCAACTTAATGTTCCTAGTAGACAGCCACACAGAATCACCCACACTTATCTTTATGCAGAAATGGCAGCAACTGGATCTCAGCAAAGAACAGCTCCAAATAACTAAGTGAGCAGAAAGTATAAACCGCAGTGAATCCTGGGAGATGAAGGAATAAATAGAGGAAAGACAATTACCACAGTCACAACAGCTGAGGGGAAGGGGTGTGGTAAACAGCAACCAAACCAAGAGAAAAGTATGTCAAATTATGTCACTTTTGAAAGCCGTGCAGAACGTCTGATACCAGACGCAAGCCCACTCGTGACAGCAGGTCTGGCACCCTGCACTGCCACCACTCAGTTGTTTTGTTTAGCTCAGGGATGCTCAACCTGCGGCCCTCTAGCTGTTGTGAAACTGCAACTCCCACCATGCCCTGCTAGGCTGATATCTGTAGGCTGTCCGGGAATGCTGGGAGTTGTAGTTTTGCAAAAGCTGGAGGGCCGCAGGTTGAGCATGCCTGGTTTAGCTTCATTACCAGAAGTCAAAGATGAAACTGTACTGCACTGTCAACATTGTAGTGGACAGCGATCGTTGCTGCAGCCCTGCTCCTACTGAATACTGATATGTTTCATGGCCTCATATAAGTCAGATAATTACCAGACTCTCGAGGCTGCAAGTCCCTCTAGAATCTATACCTTTTCTATTTCATTGGTGGGACGGGGAGGGGGGGGGGCAGTGGTGGAACTGGAAGATGTTTACTTCCCATTTTTCATTCTATTTGCCTGGCAGCTAAGATGTTTATTACAACGTTGGTTGAACACCTTGCTTCTTGCCTTACAAAGAAAACAACCAGCTAAAGTGGTTGTTTTCTTATTGAGTGGATAGAGACTGAACGTGGCAAAGAAAAATGTACATCTCGTTTCTATAAAAATCGAGACTCTTTATTGTATCTTACAATTGTTTAATTGATGTCTACTTTCATTTTGATGGAGTGGCACCTTATGGAGAGCTTGCGGGGTACTCTAGGCCAGTTGAAAGTTACCTAGCATTCCTTATGGGGGGGGAGCAATATCACATGCACATGTTTTGGTTGTATTTGTATTGGATGATGAAGCTGCTATTTGTTTTATTGTATTATTCCATAAGATGAAAAACAAATACAATTCCTTTAAAAAAAAAAGTATAAAGTATACAAAATGGTATACATTTTTTACTTGATTCCTCTGTACAGAACTGTATAGTTCATTACACTATTCTATACAACTAAAAAACTATATACTGATGTATATGGGCCTGACACAAGGAAAAAAAGTTACTCTTAGCCTCCATTGTGAGAATAGAGCTCACACATATGTCTGACACATATACGCCAGAAGAGTGGAAATAGCTAAGAGCTTTGCAATCACCAGCAATCCCACAGAAAAAGAATAGAGCGGCAGTGCCAAAATTGCAAGTTTTTTGCAGATACTAATTTAATGTGTATGTGCAGCTTAAGTTGCGTTGTACTTAACCAGTAAGGACACGGATCACAAAAATGGACTTAAATATTAAAATCAGCCTTTTATTAAATTAAAATAGTGGACAACTTAGTATTTGATCTAAACCACACATAATTAACAACTTAAAATTCCTAATAAATACAACCCAATGTAAACCATGTCATCCTACCAAAACATACTAGGATAAACAATGACAAGAATAAAATGAATAGCCGGGGAAGCCCATAAAATGTAAGCAAAATCTGATGGTAATCTGCCTAAACCAAATTTTAGCTCGAGCTTTAAAGCTGGCCCAGCGGTGCCAAAACCACTAGCAAATGCCATATTAATCCAACAAATTCCTAGGCATACCACCTACATCCTAAATGCTCAAATCCACACTTTGGCCAGATAGCCATATAAGTAACATACAACTTCTTCATCTCTCTCCTGGGAAATCAGTGTTTTGTGAACCAGCATAGTCAGATAAATCCATCAAGTTTAGGGGTACAAACTCATGATGCATCCCCCCAGTAATTTTTACCAACAACTCTGAGGACTGTCACCAAGCCATCTGCTATAACAAAAACAAACTAGATGGCACTGAACACAATCACACTACTCCAACCTAAAAACACAAACACACACTTGAGCTGTGTGATTAGTAAGGGCGGAATAGGAGGGAATGATTTGCCTCTTGTACCGCTCCAGAACTAACATTGAAATTCCTAATAAAATTGCCTGGCCAGCCTAGTAAACCCACCTTTCTCTCACCCTCCTACTGGCTGCAAAACTGGGTCCACCCCTACTCCTAAGTGATGTTGGGGGGTAAGGGGGTTAAAGGGGTTATCCCATGATTAATGTAAAAATGAAAATCGGACATCATATAGAACATGACAATTTCTTTCTAACAAAGCTAGACCCAGCCCTGTACCTCACATGGATCCAGAGATCTCCTCATTCATTGCTCTGCTAGATTTATATCAAGTTGACAGCTCAAGGGGAGTGTCTTTTCTGCTGAAGCTAAGGAGGCGTGTCTCAGCGCTTCCTGTTAAAGCTCAGGAGGCAGTTGAAAGATGAAACTGAGCATGTGCGGCCTTCTCAGTAAGCTGGACAAACTAATAAAAAGAACAAAGAGCAGCTGGCGCTATACAGATACACTTTTCTGAATAACTGAATTCTTTTGTAATTTCATGTAATTCAAAATTTAGTATAGCCACTGAGTTATTCAATAAATTATATCTGTATAGATACCTTTGCTGTTAGTTTTTTCTTTGTCCTGCTCACTGAGATAGCTGCACATGCTCAGTTCCATCCTTCAACTGCCTCCTGAGTTATGATGGGGAGCTTGATATAGATTTAGCAGAGCAATGAATGGGGATATATCTGGATATATCTGGATCCATGTGAGGTATACGGCTGGATCTAGTTTGTAAGTAAGAGGTTGTCAGATTACTAGATTATGTATGATTTTCATTTTTTACATTAATCTTTGGATTACCCCATTAAGCCAGTTTTCCTTTACACCAGTTTTGACAAATCTCCCTCTCTATGTCCAAAGGAAGGATATTCAGCTCTGTGAGAACACTCAGCTTGTAGAGCAGCTGATTAATATTTTTTCTGGCATTATTAGTTAAAAGTGAATGGGTATTGATTTTACGCCTCACACTTTAAAATGATGCTGACTGGGAATTTGTTGAGTAATGGAAAAACTCAAGTGAAATTGAATCTTCAGAATTTCAAGGTGGTAAAGAGATAAACCAGGATGTCTGGCTATGTTAGCACAGGTGTGAAAGTTTAACTATGGTTTTTGATGCATTGATTTGTAAAAAAAAAAAAAAAAAAAAACATCAGGTAAAAGTAGTTCCAAAACATGCCTTATCTCAACCCAGCCTCAATGTCATTCTTATTTGCTTTATTTGATGTTATTACGCAATAGCCTAGGCAAGAGAGGTAGCTGCCTAGGGCACAGTTTCATCCAGGGGCGTTTCTGCCACTCTGCCCTATCCCCTATCACAACGATATTCTCTCTTTGTGCTTCTCTGTCTTATATTTTAGTATTGCTGACCCCACCTGCTTCAGTTGTCCCTGCCCACTTGTGTTGTCCTCAGCTCCTGTCAATTTGGACCTGCTTATGCCATTGGAGCACTATTTTTTCCAGGGCCATTTTTCTTTGCCAGTCTGCCCCTGGTTTCATCACAAAAAGGGTTAGTGTTATCTAGAGATGAGCGAATCATCCAAAATTCGCTTCACTGAATGTTTGGCGAATTTTTTAAGATTCGTACCTAATACGAAGCTATTCGGTCGAAGTGGCGTACAAATCATTCGTTGTTCTGTGAACATTCGTGCACTAATAGCGAACATACAGTTGTTAAAGGTTCGCTACTTATGTAAACATGTAAGCATGAGCGTACAAATTGTGTACGAATCCTCCGCGTACTACTGTCTAGCGATTGCATAATACGCAGGCACGCACAACGCTAGGCCGCGGCATGCACTCCTCAGAGGCAGAGCAAAGTTTTACAAACGGCATTCAGACGTTCTTCAACATTTAGCTCTAGAGAGCTTAAAGGGAACCTGTCATCTCCAAAACACCCCCTGAAGTAGAGTGAGCGTTGTATAGTGTAAGTGATGCTGAATCCAAATATGTAAGTTTTATCTTCATACTTAATTCCATTCCGACGCTGTGCTCCCACAAACCTGCAGTAAAATACACTTACTGGACTCCAGTGCTCACTCACATTATGGAGAGGACTCAAAGAAGAGTCCAGTGAGTGCATTTTACCGCAGGTTTGTGGGAGCACAGCGTCAGAATGGAAGTGAGTATGAAGATAAAACTTACATATTCGGATTCAGCATCACTTACACTATACACCGCTTACTCTAGTTCAGGGGGTGTTTCGGAGATGACAGGTTCCCTTTAAATACATGATCCGGCTGATGGACCAGCTGGATTACGATGGCACACACCGACACCCGAACCAGCAGAAGAAGGAGATGCGAGGCTTGCGGCCAACTGTTACAAATTCTACCAGTAGAAGCTACATGTCCTTTGTCACTGCTGGCCTGTGCCACCTTCTTCTTTTTTTTGGAGCTCGAGTTCTGGCTGGAAGTGAACCCCTTTTGCTTTTCCGTGCCAGATATTTTCACTTGACTGTGGCCCTGCAGGTCTTTGTCTCTCTCCCTGTCTCTCTCCCTATCTCTCTCCCTGTCTCTCTCCCCGTCTTTCTCCCTGCCTGATTAATATTACTAGCCCTGCGCTGGCCCTGCACTGGCCCTGATATGTGTATTATTATGGATGCCCAAAACAACACCACAATTTCCAGAAAACAGTTCTCTGTCTTTCACAACTTCACAGTGCTTCTGCTCGTCTTAGCAGTCGCAGCACAACTGATGTCACTGGCTTACCGAGCATATGGGCCAATCAGAGCAAGCCCTTCCCACTAGGTCAGGTGACCGCTTTCTTTCCGGGCTTTTTCCGCACGAATAACAAACTTACAGAAAGTTTGCTAGTTAAATGAATTCGTACGCAGCAGCGTATAAATTAACTTGTACGTAGAATTAGCGTACAATTCATCTGACAAGTACGTATCGTATGTGTACAAAGGTTTAAGAACATTTAAGGTTCGAACGGAGCGAATCTGAAAAAATCCGGATTCGCTTCGGAGTAGAAAATTTGTAATATTCAATTCGAATCTACGAAGCAGCGAATAGATTCGCTCATCTCTAGTGTTATCCTTGTCTCACTTGATTGACATATGAAATCAATTAGCACTCTCGTGTACTACTGTGATTTGTCACTGCTTGCAGTTTTCACTCCATTCTACTATCAGTATGTATAATATAAGACTGCTATGAATGGCATAACTGCATACATAAAACAAAAATCATACTTGCATTGCTGTTTCCCTCCAAAAAAGCAGAATATTAGTATATGTATGCACCAAACCAGTAACAATACAAGGGGTGACACCTGTACTAACTAGAGCACATCAGTAACGTGCAGAATCTGCTCTTTACTCCAGCTAAACCTGCGTTTTTTATGGAGTGACATGGAGTGACATGAAATGACTGAGAACACTGTATATTTAGTGTATATTACTGAAGTCATGGCCTTGGTGATACATCTATCACTGCTAATGTTGTCAATTAATGTAGAAATGTCTGTTAAATATCCAGGATAGATAGATAGATAGATAGATAGATAGATAGATAGATAGATAGATAGTTATTGATTCTCATCAGGCTAGAAAAGGTTACCAAACCATCTCTTAGATTGTGTACAAATGAAGGAAATTCAAGACCAATATTCCCCAGGAGTGGTCAACCAATAAATACCACAGGCAAGGTGTGTAATAATCTGCAACGTCACAAAGAAATCCAAGATAACCTCTAAGCAACAACAGGCCTTTCTCACATTAGGTAATGTTAATGTGGACTCTGCTTGCAAGAGCTTACAATCTAAGAGGAGATAGGGCTGACACAAAAGGTAGCTTGGTTTGTACAATGGTCCAGTCATCTTGTGAGAATAGGGGAACAGATGAGGCGGTCAGCAGCCAATATGAAGTGCTTCTTGGTGCGGTGGAGAAGTTTGCTGAAGGATCAGGTTAAGAAAATGATAAATGGGCAATGTGGAGAGGAGTTAGATCAGGGGATGTGACAGGCCACCCTAAAAAGATGTGTTTTGAGGGAGAGTAGATTAGCTAATTAGTCAAGCAGCTGAGAACAGGAACAGGAAAGGAATTAACCCATGCACAGGAAGAGGCCTTGCAGCCAGACTGTGAACTGCAGCATGGGACCCAGGAGTCTGGCATCCAGGCAGAAGTTAGGTGAGGGATGCAGCACGTGCATTCACAACAGACTATGGGACATAACGTTGCCATGACAATTGCTGTATAAGGAGGTCACACCAGATACTAAAAGAAAAGGTTCACATACTTTTGCCACTCACTGACGTGCTATTGGATCATTTTTCTCAATAAATAAATTACCAAACTAAATACATTAACGGGTTCACAAAGTTTCAAGCACCTTCAGAAATATGCAGTATGATACAAAGAGAAAAGTATAAAGGTGCGGAGAAAATTTTCAGCCACATCATTAAGATTTACCTTTTTTATACTAGTCCTAATAAACCCTCAGTTTATAAGGGTGCTAACAAAGAACAGAGTATGAAAGGCTATAATTTGCTCATACTTACAGGCTTAGTCTTCTTGCATTGTAATCTGTCCTGACACCACACCAGCAACTGAAGACTGCGAAAATTGTGTTAGTGTCAAACCATTTCATTTGTTAATGGAGACCTAAATTAGTAACAGTTCACATAGTTACTTGTGAAGTCACACATTTAGATTAATGACCTTTGTCTATGTACAGGGAATCAATACCTCTTACAATTCATCAGTCTTGTAGGAAATGTAAAAGCAAAAATGAAAAAGCAAAAACAATGTAATATTGCATTTTTTTAATACATAAACTCTGCAGAATTATAAGGTAGTTGAAGTAAATAATGTGTAAGGAGGCTGGTTCTGTAACAGTGAGCATATTGCACCTGTTGTATCACATTTTCCTGTGACTTCGGTTTGGGTCTTAGTTTTCTGCTTGACTCAGGACCTTGGTGCACAATGATTATGATTATTATAGGAGTACCTCCTTAAACTCTAAAGCAGCCCATACACCTTATGTAGTAATTGGCATCTCTCCTGTTTCAACCAAGAAGACATATGTTTTCAATGTCAACATACGTAGGAGAAAGCTGCTGTCAGAAACCTCTGGTGGTGGCTTATCTCCTGCCAGAACTAAAGGATTGGGTGTTGTAATTCAGATTGTCCAATCCTTCGTTCTCCTAACATCAACTTTGGGAGGACAGTCGGAGAGCACCCATAGGCATAGTTGACCATCCCCCACAGTTGGGTTCTGTCAATGATAATTTTTTTCTAAAATGGCTTGACTTGCTAGTGATACATTCTATGAAGTCTTTGAAGTTCATGACTTTCCAGTTCCTTTGTGCCTGTTGACTAAGACGGTTGAGGACCCAATAAGATTGGTAAAATTCACTATATGTTTACTGAAGCAATCAACTTTAGGCTTCATTCACACGACCGTATGTGTTTTGCGGTCCGCAAATTGCGGATCCGCAAAAAAAACGGATGACGTTCCGTATGGCATCCGTGTTTCCGTTTTTTTGCAGATCCATTGTAACAATGCCTATCCTTGTCAGCAAAACGGACAAGAATAGGACATGTTCTATCTTTTTTGCGGAACGGAAATACGGACATACGGAAACGGAATGCACACGGAGTACCTTCCGTTTTTTTTGCGGACCCATTAAAATGAATGGTTCCACATACGGTCCGCAAAAAAAACGGAACGGACACGGAAACAAAATACGGTTGTGTGAATGAAGCCTTATGGTGTGTTTGTCAGTTTGCATCCTTTTAACTTTTCAGCACCTATAAAGGAATCCTCATGCATTTCCTCTTATGGGCCTTGGCCACTGTAATATGCTATGGAGATAGTTTAAAAGATATGAAAATGGTTTACTAGATCAGGCAGTAAATTACTATAACTGATATAATTTGTGGTCACCGGTTCTAGGGTTGGAGAACTTAATTGATCACTGGAGCAAACCACTAACTGGGTCATAGGATGTCAGAAATGAAAAGCGCTTGGTACTTTTTTTTATAGCACACTGGGGAGATAGAGTGGGAAAGCTAAAAACAAAACTCAGTAAAAGCAGTAGTATCCTAAAGAGAGGCCTAGATTTAGTTCTGAACCTGTCAATTATGAATGAGCTGAAATAAACAGCCATCTATTTGCTAGGAATTATGGATGGTTAATAATACAGAAGGAAGAAGGTCATTGGAAGAAAGCCCTGGGGTGCCATTTTTGTTTTGCTGAGTCACCTTTGTACATTTCCTATAGTCACTCTGGGCTAAACTGCCCAGAGTGACTATAGCTTTGTGTTATCTTTATCTGCCAATGCTATATTATACACCCTATGAGGAAGCACTTACTATATCTAATTGTCTGCCAGTCTACACCCTGGAAAAGTAACTTTCATCTACTGTATACAAGCAATTATACAGTAGTACAAGGATAACCACAAAGGACAAGAAATCATATGATAAAACACGTAATAAACAACATAAAAAAACATTTGTAATGCCTTTTTCTCACAAGGGAGTCAAAACACAGTCTGAGAGTTAACTGAGATTTTTTTTTATAATGTTCTGTGTAGAAGTATGTCATTTGCCCTCAAGCGCCAACTGAGTAGGTGCATTCTTGATAAAATTCTGACCAATGACGATAAGTCAAGTTGCTCAATGTAATGAAAAGACTGTGAGGAGTGTAGAGCTGCAGTGTACTTTCAAGTAGCTAGGGCCTAAGTTTATAGTTTTAAAGTCCATCGAGCAACATTTAAAAGCAGGGGTGTATCTAAAGGCTCATGGGCCCTGGTGCAAGAGTTCAGCTTGGGCCCCCCTTCCCTCAGTGCTTTGGGGTCAGAGGTAGGGAAGCACATAACCTTTGTGTTGCCTGAGGCAAAAATTGAACCCCTCCCATGCCAAATTCTTGACCTATCCCCTTCCCTCCAGCCAGAGGTGTAACTTGACTTGCATGCACTTTCTATAATACCAGTGTCTTATGTGGCACAAGGGTTTTTGGACCCCCCCAGGCCCCTGGGCCTGGTAGCGACTGCTACCTCTGCATCCCATATAGCTACGCCCCTGTTTAAAAGTTATTCTTAATTTTATGGGCAGCAGTGTAGTGTATAAAGCATTTGTTTAATGGGAGTATGTTGGGGTTGTTTGGTTATTAACCTAGCCAAAGCATTTTACACTAACTGAAGGAGGTGTATTGCTTTGTCTAGGAAACCTATGCATAGGGCTTTACAGTAGTCATGATGTTATTGCAGTGACCTGGAGGTTCACTGCTAATGGGTTAATGCTATGATGTACTATTGTTCATTGCTAAAGGGTTAATGTTATAATGTACTATGGTTAAGTGCTAAATGTTTCATATGACTTTGTTGTGTATGGGAGTGTCCCACTGGCTGTATATAGGAGAAATAGTTAAGGTTTCTTGCCCTGGACTCAGTTGCTAGGAGTGGGCTGGCCCCACCCCTCTGAGATAGGCACAGTAGTGTACAGTATCTACAGCTAGCAGCCAGAGAGTGAGCAGCTAGCATGTGTACCTAGTGCCAGAGAGTAGCAGCAGACAGGGCTACAGCAGCCTTGTAAGCTGTCAAATATCAGAAAAGTGGCTGGAATCCAGTGCCAAAAGCATTGAATTTTGCAGAAGGTTGAGGGCATTTACAAAATGGACAGTGTATGGACTAAATGCCAGTGAAAGGTAATTCACATTTACGACTGTAGACATCACTGCACATGATTTAAGTTATATTGCTTCAGGCACCCGCCACACTAGATGGACTGGCCATCCATTGAAGAACTCTACCCTGCAGTTGGGCATTGGAAAGATATAGAGAGAGAATTTGAACCCCTTGGATGATCTGGAAAGTTGCTTGCATTAATTGGGAAGAGACTTAAAGAGGCATTTATTGTACAGCCTATATCCCTATATACAGCCTTGGGAAATCTGTGCATGTAACCTCGAGAGACTGAAGTTAATTTTGCAAGTACCTTTTTGTGACAGGCTGACACCAAGAGCACCCCACATAACATCAGGCAGAAGTTCCAAAACCATGGTGTGTCCCAAGACAC
Source organism: Rhinella marina (assembly GCA_900303285.1). Taxonomy (NCBI): domain Eukaryota; kingdom Metazoa; phylum Chordata; class Amphibia; order Anura; family Bufonidae; genus Rhinella; species Rhinella marina. The sequence goes on along the minus strand of ONZH01012024.1, from coordinate 111,288 downwards.
AGTTCCCCATCATAAACTACACCCAAATTACATGCATAGTCTGAGATTCTGTCTGGGTTGAAGTTTAACTAGCTGGCCTTTGCTAATTCTTGGAGATCAACTAAGTACGAACATAGACCTGGAGATGGTTAATTGACTCCAGGCTTAAAGGGGTATTCCAATTTTTAAGTCAGTAGGTTATACTCACCTCACTTATCCTCTGCTGAGACCATTCTGCTGATGCTGGGGTCTCTGCTTCACTCCACTTCCTGCTGACATCTCAAAACAATTGGAAATAGCTGAGAATGCCAAGCAGCCAATAACTGGCTGAGATGGGTCAATGTGGCAGGCAGTTTTTTGCCAATTACCTTCCCTGCACTTATTTTTTTAGGCCAGGCAAAAATATTAATCCAGCTGTACAAGTATTAAAACCTCATTCTCTTTATTACATCATGTTTAAACTCAACCATGGAATACAGTAAGTACACCTACAGTACGTATTTCAGTCTCATCGAAGATATTACTCATGGGCGTAATTATATTCATAGCAACCATAGTGTCAAGGTTGGGGTACACAGAATAGGGGGATGTGATCCCTGAGCTCTCCCCAACCCCTGTCCCTGCCTAATTGCCTCCGTGTCCTAGGCGACACGGCGACAACCACGAGGACTGCAATTACACTGACTAAGGTGCAGGGAAAAGGGACAACAAACAGAGACGAACAACACACTGAAGAATAGTCAACTAGCCGCGTCAGAAAACCAGAGATAACGTAAGTACAAAATCAGAAGACGGTAGAGTAGTCAGTTACGAGCCAAGGGTCCAATATAAGCAGTCAGAATACACACGATACAAACGCACAAGCAGGTATAGCAAGGATTTGCAAAAACCGGCAAAGACCAGAGAAGAAGGCAGGTATTTATGCAGGAAGATATCCCACCCCCAGGTTCTGAATGGACCAGATTCTGAGAAGCCACTCAGCCCAGCACCTGAGTATTAACCCTATGTAGACAAACAAAAACATGAAGATGCGTTGGCTCCAAAACAACTCCACAGTGTGAACATGGTTAAAGGCAAGACGTAGGCACTAAACAGAAACATACAAAAACTCAGAATTACCAAGCAAAAATAGAAAAGCTATGTTCTCCGGTGACCAGACCTGACACATAGTACTTGCTATGGGGCCCAGAGTTTGAGGGGGCCTAATCAGGTGCTTTTTGTGTTTTCTCTGATGTGCTATTATACATATCTTTAATTACTGCAACTTATGCTGCTGTTTTAATTTTCTTACAGTCAGTGTTGGGGGCCCCATCTTATTTTACTATGGGACCCTATGAATTATAGATACACCCCTGATCCTATTCATGGCATCAATTCAATACACATATAACAGATTTTATACAAGGCGTGCTTCCTCTGTGCTGTGCCGCCGAACTTCCGCTGCAGGGAAGGAGTGAAGACGCGATAAGCGTCCTCGTCTCCATAGTAACGAGAGCGGGGAGGACCTGACGCAATGTCAGTCTATGCGCATCCAGCGTCCTCCCCAACCCCCTTAGGCAACGAGCAGGCGGGGCCCCCTGAGCGCAGGCCGATATAGCCAGCGCTCAGTAATATATTATATATATTTAGGTCACGTGGTGCTTACCACACCACGCTATGTCTACCCAACTCCTTTCGTATTCATAATGTATTTCATAAGTCTTTGTTAAAGGGTTATGTTTTCTCCGTTTGTCTGGAGGAACAGCCTCCGCCTCCTGTAGAGGTGGCAGGGTAAGCGGAACATGAGATTTCAAGAATTGTTGACGTTAGAAAGATCCGGAACTCCTTCCAGTATCTTGTACACTGGAAAGGGTTTGATCTTGGGTACCGTTGATCAGGATGCATTCTGATGCTCTTATTAAAAAATTTCATTTCATGCATCCCGAGAAGCCAGTTCCCACAGTTAAGGGTCCAGTGGCCCCTCATGAAGGGGGGGGATACTGTCATGGGAAGCCGGCGGCGCGCTTCCCCTGTGCTGCGCCGCTGGACTTCTGCTGCAGGGAAGGAGCGAGGATGCGATGAGCATGGTAACGAGAGCGGGGAGGACCTGGCGCGCTGTCAGTCTATGCGCAGCCGGCATCCACCCCAACCCCCTTAGGCAACGAGCAGACGGGGCCCCCGAATGCTGGCCGATATAGCCAGCGCTCAGTAATATATTATATATATATTTAGGTTACCACGCCACGTGACCAACAGTAGACTACTTTTGAGCGCTGGTAGTTTTTAGCCAGCGCTCATTCTTTGAATATGTAAGTAGGGTCATGTGATGCTGGCCACGTCACATGACCCATTTGGAGGCCTATTTAAACAGGCAACCTGCTGGTCACAGGTTGCCTGTGATTGGTCTTTACCTGCAGTGCTTGTGTTTTGATATTTGGTGACTTCAGTGTGTATTGGACTTTGGCTTACGTGTTTTTGACTTCGCTTTCTGCTCTCTTCCCTGGTTTTGACGTGACTTCATGGTACGACTCTTGGCTTGCTGATTGTGTTTTGTGTTCTGTCTTTGTTATATTATCCTATTGTTCCCCTTCCCTTTATGCCCCTGCACTTACTCAGGCTAGGGATTGTCGCCCAGTTACGTGCCGTTACATAGGACGAGACGTGTAAGTAGGTAGAGACAGCGGTTGGGGCTCAAGACAGGGCTCACTACTCCCCATACGTGACAGAACCCCTTTAATTTCAAGCACTTCATTTCTTGTGACTATTTTTTAGATTATCTATATGCCTTGTACAGGCAGGTACCATACAGTACCATAACTTGAAGTCTATCATTAAATGTGACCTTTCACCTCGGCTGCAACCTACCATTGCACCACAGAGAGATTCATTTACCAAATGGAGGTATAGTCTAATAAGCTGAAAAGATAGCATGAAACCAGACAATGCTATAGTTCACAATTCTAGTTAATAAATAAAACAACTTAAATGATCAAACATGGACAAAGACTGATGATAGAATTTGATTTGTTAGCGTATTAGTATTTTATTATATTTTATAATAAGAGCATGCATGTAAAATAGTATAAAATTAGTATTCTCTGTGTATCATCATTGTAAATAGTTTTGAACAAATCAAAGTCTAATGAATTGACTTCGATCTGAATTTCAGGAAAAATTAGATTCACCGCGAAGCCAAATCTCCTTGTGTTTCATAGTAATGAATCCATTTTTCCCTGAAATGGTGGTAAAAAAACAAAACAAAACATACTCACCCCTTCCATTTGCACGTGAAGATGCCATCACGGTCATCTTAATTGCAGATATTGCGCAAAATCTCGCGTGGGGTGGCGTATGATGTCACCACGACGGCTACGGCCATTGTGATGACATCATCACATCAGTTAGGATTTCAGCACTGTTACCTGAAAATTTAAGAGAATTTGTAACTCAGTTTGTAACCAAACTGTTTGACGGCTCTAGTGGTTAGAATGTGGATCATAGCCTTTGATGCCTCAGGACCAGGCCTTGTTCAGCCTATTTCTGGATGTACAATGAAAGTCAATCATACACTAGAAATGTATACATTCCGGCACTACAGCGGAACGCTGTACCCAGTTATCTCCAACGCTCCCATAGAAATAAATGGAGCAGCAAGACGCATTTCCTATTAGCCAGTCCTTCTATTTCAGGGGAGCTCCTCAGTGTACTGGGCCCCTGCTCTGATGATTGGTTGTGGTCCCAGTGGTAGGACCCCCACTGATCTGAGTTATTGAGTTATTGTGAGTTATTGATCTGAGTTATTGTCTATCCTGTGGATAGGGGATAACTTGTGGGATACCCCTTTAAGGAAGAAATTACCTATTTTATAGCATGTAATACGTTGATTGTAGTCTATGACAAAATGTTTAAACATTATCTAAGTTTATTTTAAAATGTGTCTCTTGAATGCAGTATAACATTAAAATATGCATAAATCAGTAATTTTGCTAAACCAGTGATTAGCACAGTCAGGAAAAATATGTAACACATAACTATTTTTGTCAAAATTGCCTCTCCAGCCATGCCACACTAACAAGTGGGGGGCACCTCACCAGGACGCCACATATTCTGAGGAGCACTGATCTAGAATAATATACTGCACTGTAAAGGACTTAACTTTGATCCTGAATAGAGATGAATGAATCAATTCTAAATCACTGAATTCACCTTGAATTTCCCAAAAGTCCAGCCAAATCCAAATCTTTTGTGATTTGGTTGGAACAATTGTATCAAAATGGCAGCCACCACTGTACAGCTCAGAAGATAGAGGAAAAGGGCTGCAAAAAAAGATAATTTGTGGCCAATGTTTTGATTTAAAAATAAAATCTAACAGTGCAGTGTAGTTATTGCTACCAGCAACCATAAATTTGTCCTCAGACATATACCTCATGTAACTGTCTACGGTTAGAAAATTTGATTAAGGTACGATTAAATAAGGTCTCAAATTGACCTGAAAAATTGTGTATAACACTAAGGGGTCTGCTTTTATTTTTCTATCTTGCCTTTCTCTATTTTATTTATTCATTTTTTATAAAATTTCTCTCTCCCCTTTCAAGCCCTATTACAAAAGCAGCATTAGTAATGTCACTGCCAGATTTGTTATGCTTTTTAAAATTAAATAATGTTCCAAAATTGGGGGCAGATGCCTGCCAATGTTTATACATACAGTGCATGGTAGTGCAAAAAAAGTAGTGGTTTGTATACGCTGCTGTTGACACTGGAGAATGCGTTTATTGTATATTTATTAACTGTAGAAGCTTTGTAGCAGGTTTTGGAAACCTAATAATACTGGCCCTTGCACGTTAAAAGCTTATGAGCAATGCAGCAGAGTGTGCTTATATATGTGAACAGCTCCAGCCCTGTATCATACACAATAAACTAACTGACTCTATCCTGTCCCTAGTGCTAAAACCTGTCTTTCTATCAAGTAATTCAATCTTCTCAATCCCTAACAATGTCTCTGTAATGTCTAATTGCTGTGTCAGACAGATACATCCTATCATATCAGTGGCTGAGCTCAGTATGGCGTTTATGCCATGCTTATTGGCTGAGAGGCTGAATGCAAGGCATTTCAGGCAAGCCTACCGGCCAGGGCCCTGCCCATCAAGTCATGTGATCCTCCGATTTCATATTCCCTGCCTTGCTTCCCTCACTAGTGTAATTTAAGATGCAAAATGGCAGGTGCAGTTTTGTGCAACTCATTTGAATCAAATCTTGTTTATTTGAAATTACAAAGTTTTTGAAATTCATAAAATATTTGATTCATTTACAATCAATTTGTCCATCTCTATAGCTATCACTTTGACATTGATTTATCTCCCGACCTATTTGTTAAAACTGAACTGGAAACAAATTTCAAGAAGTTCACTCATTTTTAAACCTGAGCAGCTGACACATTGCAACATGTACTGTATATGTACAGACACTAAAAAACTCAAATTTTCACTCTCTGAGTATTAAGACGATCACCTTTTTTGAAATCCTTCAGGTAGCAATTGTTGGTTGGAATCAATGTAGTTTCATTGGGAGGAAACAAGCAAAAGAAAATCAACCCCAGCTTTCAGCCCGGAAATCAATGTTCACACATTAGGGCTATTAGCTTATTGAAAGAATAATGATGGATGGAGAACTGAAGAGACGCAGAATCCACACCTGGATTCACTGCTTCCCATCTTTTTTGCATTGATCAGGGGAGAAGTGATAAAGAAAAGTGAAGACAAGATCAGCATGATTTTTAGTCAGTAATCAATTACTGTGACGCAGCAAGAGACTGGGGCTATAGTGATAGTTAGCAAGGTGGAGAGTGCAAAAGCTAATCCGAATCTAATGGATCAGCATTAGAAATGTGGACATACGTGAAAATCCTTCTGATTATGTAAAATGCAATTAAATACCAGAAAGTCTCTAGACTGGAATAGATTAGAGTGTAAACTAGAATGTAAATGATAATTGTTTGAACAAACACGTGCTTCCACTAGAAAACCATATTAGGCTGAGCTCACACATGTGCAATGTTGGTGAGTGGAAATGTATGAAATTCTTATTCACACATCACAGCCTTTTGCTGCACTTTTGCTACAATTTGTGCTTCGCAGGTGACTAGGCCAAACAATCACTGTCCACAATGGAGATGTTGATAAGCATGTCATGGACCTCTGCAGCCAGCGATTGGAGTGAGATTACATAAAGTATGAGCTTTTCTTCTATGTTAACTCATTAGCAGTTGCCATTAAAACAATTCTGCTGTAACGGCTGTAGGTAGGCACAGACAAGGTCAGTGAGCCCTAACCTAGAACCCAGCCTGCTTTTCCTACCCTCTTGCATTATAAGCCCTACTTGGCAGAACTGCAACTGGACGATGGTCCCTACTCTAAATCAGGGCATAGATGGACAAACACCAACAGACAAACAAACACCAACGCAGAGTCGTATGGAAATAGGTCTGAACCAGACAGACTATGCAGTACCAAACGAAAGACACAGGGTGTTTAAGACAAGCCGAGGTCAGAAGCACAGAGGAATCAGTACACAAATGCATTAACAAGGAACCTTGATAGTGAGCCAAACAAGACTATCACTGGCAATGGTGTATGGCCAGGAAGGGATTTAAATAGATCGCAGAGTCCCTGGACCTAAACCTGATCCATTGAGTCAGCGCTCCATTAGTCAGAAGCACTAGTAATAGAGCAGCTGAGCAATCAGCCCACTGCTAATCTCCCCCCACACACGCCCGCTGCAGGGAGAAACAAAGCATTGCATCCTGTTACTAAGGATGCAGTCGCGTCACCTTAGTGCATGGCTCAGCAGTGCATTTCGGCCGGAGTTGCCATGCTAAGGCTGAGGATCGCGCCACTGGAGCCTGAGCAGATAAGTTTATTACATCTGCATTTGAAAATTATGTAGCTACATGCACCCCCAAGTTTCCAACTTGTGCTTTTGTACATAAAGCCACATAACCATCCCTTATAAAGCAGCATGAACATGACTATTCTAGATATAATATAGCTTGAGTAAGTGCAGTACCCCAGAGCAGGGAGTACTTGCAAACTGTTTGCTGTTTATAGGAAATCTGTCACCAGGATAATCGCTATTGAAGTAAAGCCATGGCCTAATAGCACTTAGTACCTTGTTTCCAGATGTGCCTTTGTTTCAGCAATAGATGTTTTCTATCTTCTGAAAATCCAGTTTATTTGGTATGCAAATTAGCCCGTAAGGTGCCCAGAGGGGCGTCACTCTTACAGGAAGGAGCCCAGGCATGCCTCCTGCCACAATGTGTCCACCCACCCCTTCTACATTACATTCAAGCCACAACTCTGCAGCATGAGGTGGGCTTGGGCACTAGCAATAGGCATTCTTGGCTTCTTCCTTCAAGAGTGACGCCCCTCTGGGCACCTTACTAGAAAGTGTGACCTCTTTTCAACGCACAGCTTTAAGGAGCAATGGTGTGAGGAAAGCCACTATGATTAACTGTGACATCCAGAGCCACTATCACTCCCATCCTCTGCCCTGGCTCCTCAGGGGCTTGCTGCTTATGCTGAACAACTATTTCACTATATGAGGGGTCAGAAGACATCTGGCATAATGGAGTGCAAAAAATTATAAAGCTATATACAAAGCTGCACTTATTGCATTTTTTATTTGAGCAGAGGAAATGTTGAAGACGCATATAACATAGGTGATGCTATACTATATACTATACATAGGTGACCAAATACTTAATAAGATGTTTTTAAAATATCAACTTCAGCCATTCTGTAGAGTATAGGGTTGCAGCAATTCATGTGAATGAGTAAAAGCTAACATGCCTTCTATGTCCCATGTATCCTCCTGTGATTTTAGGATTCAGGCCGGGAATGGCTTACAAACACACCACACCTCAGTCTGCCTGGTAACTGCTCTCACCCTTCTGCTAATTAGGCTGATCCTTTACACGCTGTAAAATCCATACAACACCCAAAGAGTCTCCCTCTGGCTGTCACCGGCCAGGACTGAATACCTTGTAAAAGCTGAACACACATGCCCTGGTTTGAAGCACATGCGTGACACAGGTACATACAGACAGGACTGGTTAGTGTAAGTTCTTTACTCCCCGTGATACCTACAAAAAGCCTCCATAAAACTCTTTTTTACAAGGTGGTGGGATGGAGTCTGTGAATGAAGATTAAAAAAAAAAAACTCTTTCTTCATTTTGAATTTTATTGTTCTTTTCTCATTTCCATCACCACACACCCAAATGGTCCTGCCATAAAGTGTCTGATTGGTGGGATTGCACATGGAGCTGTGTGGTCCAGAGCAGTTATTTAGAAGAGACCTTAGAGTAATTCATCAAGGTCGTTAGGCTTAAAAAAAGATAAAAAAAAAACGGAGAAAAGCCAGGAGAAATGCAGGCTGACAGACACTAACAGTCCCAGAATAATCTAGTTGGATTCCAGAGGGCTAGAACTACATTTATTGAGGGAAACTGGAGTATGGTAAAATGTCTCTTGTAGTGGGCGCACCTCAATATTAAATCCATTACATTACCAAATCCAAGTAATTCTCTATACCTGAGGACTATCTTGGTACCATATAAATTACAATATGCCTTCTGCCCAGTTCAGATGGATGTAATGCACCTGCAATTTAGGGTCCAATAGGTCAGGTGCCCATATATATAAGTGCAAAGTTGGCCGAACCAATTTTGCTAGGAGAGGACACCTATCTTATGTGCAAAGGAGTGTGCAGACCCTTTGCCCAACAGATAATGTGGTGAAAAAATGGATTGGGCATGTTGAATTTCAATGTCAGATCATTTGTACTCACAGTAAATAAGTCTGTGCTCAAGGTGTCCAGTAATGGCTTACTCTTCTCTGCCCATTGATTAGCTAAACTGAGTGTGCAAGTGTCTAAGGGAGTTGGCACGCATAGCTGTCAGCCAATGGAATGTTCACCTTACAGCTGTTGAAGGTACACACCTTAATACACCTTAAAGGGGTTCTCCGGGAATTAAGAAAATAACATTACTAAAAATACTTAAATATTACGTATTATACATATATTCCCAAATACCTTTCACTAATTATAATGGCTTGTTTTGTCTGGGTAGCAATCATCAGGGGAAATAAAAAATAGCCGATAAGATCTTCAGATGAATCTCTGCAGGAATGGAATTCATGAGCAGAGATGAAGTACGTTGAGGATGGACAGACTATGGTAGCCAACTGCATAGAAGTGCTGCCATTCATTAGCCACACACCCTCCCTCATCAGTCTTGTGAAGTAACTTGTCCTCCTATGTGATTAGGACAGGTTTTGTGTGTACTAATAGGATGGCGGCCATTTTGTTTCACCTAATGATTGCTCATTCGTGGGAACATATTTATAATAAAGTAATATTTAAGTATTTTGGGTAATTTTATTTTCTTAATTCCCAGAGAACCCCTTTAATATGGATCCTAATATATATATATATATATATATATATATATATATATATATATATATATATATATATTATTGAATACTCTTATAAGAGTATATTTTTATGTTCTGGACCCCTTTAAAGGGGGTGTTAACCCCTGGGGACCTATGAGAATCATAGGCTGAGTTCAAATCACCGTTTAGCTTTCCGTTCCTCTGATCCATCAGCAGAAAAACGGATACATTGAGCATCAGTCATGGTCAGTTTGCATCAGTGTGATCAGCATATAGCCACCCTTACTTCACTATATGAAGCATCAGCTGCTGTATAATATCATGTACTTTTGTGCATCATATAGTAATTTATAATATCTACAAAGAGCTCATACAATAAAGGGTGCACTGTGTATTGCTCTGTAATGTTATAGACTACTGTGGGCTCTATATACCATGTTGGCTACAATATTATTCTGGCCACACATGTCAAGGGGTTAATCAACATGGAGAGACTCCACAGGCTGAAGAAACAGAGAATACAGCCTTGTAAAAATAGCTAATTAAAGCTTTAAAACATGCCTTTACAAGTAGCTTTTATAGTGTCACTGGTCCTTTATTGGGTTTTTTAGATTAGCTGAATAGAAAAGAGGAGCCTGTAATTTAAGAAGGCTTAAAAAGCATGGATATGTTGGTGCCTCTACAACAAAGGACTAACTTTCAGAACTCATTGAGCTGTCAGTGACATACCTCTAGTCACAATGGCTATTTCATTTAAGAAAAAAATATTATTGCAATCAGTTAAAATATATTTAGCATTTCACTAGAAAAAAAAATCTGAGAATCCCAACCGCACCTGCCAATTGCTCCCCTACAACCTCACTTTTTCTTTCCCTTTTCACCAAATCTTGGCTGCTGCTTGGTTGAGGGGGTGAGGTCACCAGGGGCGGATTAGCCATATTGTATTTTGTGATGTCTTTTGTGTTGCTGGCGGCAGTATTTTGCGATGGACTGTGGTATCTGGCTCTGTTGCGGTGGTATAATGTGCCGCCATATGATATTGCTGGCCTTGCCTACTTGTTTCGGCCCTGCCTTCCATCAATTTGGACCCGCCTACAAATGAGGCCACTGTTAGTGTTTTTGTAGGACCACTTTAAGTTGCCAGTCCACCCCTGGAGTTTACACTGCATTGCCAGTATGCTGTTGGGAGCATTCACATGACCGTATGTATTTTGCAGTCTGCAAAACGCAAATCCATACAAAATACAGATGATGACCATGACATCCTTGTTGCATCCGTTTCTTTATGGACCCATTGTAAAAATGCCTACTCTGGTCCACAAAATGGACAAGAATAGGACTAGGAGAATATGTTCTAGCTTTTTTTTGCGGGACAGCGGAATGGACAGCACTACATGGACAGGACATGGTGTGCTGCCCATATTTTTTTGTGGCCTCATTATAATGAATGTGCCTGCATTCAATCTGCAAAAAATGTGACCAAACTACGGTGGTAGATACTGCTGCCCTTAGTTCCCATAATACCTCACTTCCTGCCTCGTTTGCTCGACTGGCAGCTAGAGAGTTGAAGAACTCTGTGTCCTGTCTAGCTGAGGATGAGGAGACTGGAATTGCCAAAGTAGTGTCTGCACAGAGAGGCTGAACTTTGGCAGAAGCTGAGGAGCGCACACTCTGTATGGAGAAAGAAGCAATCCATTTACACAAACGACTGTCTGGTATATGGATTTCTCTTAAAGGGGTTGTGCGAGTTATGAAAAAAAAAATATAGCACTGTAAATCTGATGGGCAGCAATATATAACTAATCTAAGCAAGTTTTAGGCAAAAAAAAATCTATATTTCCTCATTTCCCTGGTTCTCTTCTGGCCTTCGTTTACATGCATATAACAACAATCTCTGCCCCCCCCTCTGCAAATGGAATGAATACAAGTGCTGAGTGACATGTCTGCCTGCTGGCATACTCAGCAGCATGTTGTATGTGTAGGACTACAAGTCCCAGCTGTACAATGACACTGCTTATACAGTACACACAGGAACTCCTCTGTCAGCTAATGTGCCCAGCATTTCTCTCCTCACTGCCTGCAGTTACTGTAGTAAAGTCTTCAGACCTGTGCTGGCTGAAGGGGTTAATGTTTTATCAGAAAAAATCCAGGGAGAAGGAGACACAGAGCAGCCATCAGCTCAGGCAGTGCATGGGGGGGGGGGGGGCGTGGCCAGCACAGTGACATCTCGTGTACAGACTGTTATCTGCATGGAACACCAATACAAGATTAGCAGGGAGGCAAGCTGACATCACAGGTCATGTGACCCTGAGTGAAATCTGATAAAGGAGCAGCTTTGGAAACACAACATGCCTTTAAAAGCGGTTATATTTGACTCGTTAGAAACATACAAAGAAAAAAAATAACTTTGACAACCCCTTTAACAACGATCGGCAGAACGTTTGGGTAAACACTGGAAACAATAGCAATAAATATATATAGATGGATATTTCAAAACGACAAGTTCATGATATGCAAATGATAAAAAATGGAAGCAAAGTATACAAGACATCCATCAAGTTTACCCTGAAAACTACAGTAGCTTTGTGGTCTAGAAGAAATTAAAGGGGTTATCCCATGATTATTGTGAAAAATAAAAATCCGATATCATATAGTACGTTTCTAACAAACTTCGAACCAGCCCTGTACCACGCATAGATCTAGAGATCTCCCCATTCATTGCTTTGCTAGATTTATTTCAAGCTGGCAGCTTAGAGGACGTGTGCTTTTTTCAGGGGGTGTGTCCTTTCTACCGCAGCTGGTGTCAGATGAAGGGTGGACGTGAGCATGTGCTTCCATCTCAGTGAGCAGCATAGAGAAATTAGAAAAAGAGCAAACGGTAAGTGGTGCTATACAGATAGATTTGATTGAATAACTTAGTGGCTATACTAAATTTTTAATTACAAGCAAAAACAAAAGTATTCAGGTCCAGGTGCTGGTTTGAAAAATGAAGAATATTTTTCATGTGACAACCTCTTTAAAGGGAATGTTTCATCAGAAAACGACCTATTGTTGAAATTATGTTTTTATGTTAAACATATTTTCAAAGGGAACCTGTTATCAGGTCTCCAAAAAAGTAATTGAGGGGCATTTATCAAGCTATTATTGTGGCATTAACAGTAGCAAATTATGGTGCACGCCATATCTAAGGTATAATTTGCAAATTTTTGAGCTTTTTTCCACTTTTCTGAAGTATTGTGAAAAGGGCCTGCTGAATTTACCATAATTTAAGGCTTTAAAGGGGTTCTATGGGCTTTTAATATCGACGACCTATTCTCAGGACACTCGGCACCCCTGCCGATCAGCTGTATGATGGGGAGCACATGCCATCACCCATCTCTTTTCCTGTCCACTGCTGCTTTGCCATAAACACAGTAGCAGTGAGCAGGAAGAGAGGTGGGAGACTACACGTGAACACTGCGCGCGCCTTCCCTGCATACAGCTGATAAGAAGGGGTGCCGGGTCAATGTATGTTTTTATTACAGTTTAACGATTGTCATAGTTAGAGATGAGCGAATCTATTCGCCGCTTCGTAGATTTGTATCGAATCTTGGAAATTTTCAGCTGCAAAGCGAATCCAAATTTCTTTGGATTCGCTTCGTATTATTTGTAAATCTTCGCAAAATTTAACATGCTAACGATACGTATGAAACGTACGAAACGTACGCATTCTGCGTGAGGCGGGACAATGAAGATACGCCCACGCAAGAGCGGGAAAGTGAAGATACACCCCCCTCAGAACTGGAGAAAACCAGCCCGGCCCACCGGGATCTAACTATTTTGCACGTATAGGGAGTGAAGACTCCTCCCTCAGTACTCCACCCTCCTCTGAAGTCTGAACCAGTTTAGACCAGTGCTCACCTCAGAGCAAGAGGCAAGCATCATGGCTAAAAAACTGCTGAAAATTGGAATGAAATGTATTTTGGGGACGAGTTCCCTGAACCACCGCCCTCTCCAGACATCAGGGTGTCACAACTCTGCCAGAGAAACCCAGCTTCAGTGCCTGTGTCTTCCTTACCACCTGCTGAGGTTGCTGTTGCTGCGACTCGTGAGGCGGCTGGAGCGTCTGCTGTGGCTCGTGCGGCTGGAATGTCTGCTGTGGCTCGTGCGGCTGGAAAGTCTGCTGTGGCTCGTGCGGCTGGAACGTCTGCTGTGGCTCGTGTGGCTGGAGCATCTGGTGTGGCTGGAGCGTCTGCTGTGGCTCGTGCGGCGGAGGCGGCTGGAGCGTCCACTTCGCCCCCCAGGAGGAGATCCCAGGACCCAATTGTTCCACCATCTGTGATGGCCCATGCACAGACCCTCGGGGACTATAAAACCACAGTGGAGGACTGGGTCATCCAGGTATTCGACCACCCTAGGCTGTGAGATCCCTCATTGGAACACCGAAAGGGAACTGTGCTTTCGTTTTCCGTTGAGAGAGGGTCTGGCTTCCTGCAGGATGACGAGGATGGAAAGGAATATTTTGTGGGCTGCAGGTCGGTGAAACGGCCGTACCTGCCACAACATCGTCATAGCCTGTATGTGGGGGATCAGGTGAACTACACCCCGATGGCATCCTTGAAAGGCCCATTTGCGACCGGCGTTACCCTCCTTTCAAAGCCTCTGGTGCCTACAATGGAACCAGAAGTGTGGCCGGATGAATCACCAGGTCCAGGACGCTTGCGCTGCCTGCAGGAGTTCCCAGATGGCGTCCTCCAGTTCAGGGAAAAGCCACAGCCTTAGCCGGAGCCTCTGATTCCTGGACTGCCAGCACCACCACCACCACAGTCCTGGTCAGCTGGTGGTGGAACGATAACGTGGTCAGCTGGGTCAGTTGACCACGTTATCATTCACCTTCCAATCCACGGTCATCCACCAATACCAGCTGCCATGGAAGATGAAGCCAGCAGCAGCCGGGGAAGCTGGGTCTTCTTTCCTGGATACAACCTTTCCGGAACAGCTGCAGCTGGAAATCCTTACCCTGCTGTCCCGGCAGGAGGATGCGGAAAAGCGCAAATGGCTGCAGCGCTCGCCAGCGTCACCACCACCCGGACCCGGTCAAGTCCAACTTCAGGAAGAAGAGGGCACTGGAGTTCCACCACCACAGCGAGCATGGCCTATAAGAGGCAGGAGTGTCCTCTGATGAGCTTCAGCAGCAGCTCGAGCGAGGAGGACTTCAGGTCCCTCATCTGAGTAACCCAACTACTGGCAGTGTCAAGGACACTGCAGGAGGATCTATGGGAGCCACACCATGGACTGCACCTGACGGGTGAGATGCTAGTTGTCAGTTGTTTTTGTTTATTTTGTGTTGCCCCCGTTTGACTCTCACCCAGATGGGCATGGCTGTCAGGACTCCCCCTATTCTGTCGAAAAGTCTCTGTTGTGCCGAAGTCCGCCTATTTTCCTTTTCCGCCCCCTTCTCAGGTTATTTGGGAGCCCCCTTTGCAAAAAGGGTTCTCTATGTGCTGCTTTTTTCTAATATGTAATGTATTGCCCCCGTTTGACTCTCACCCAGCTGCAGTGGACATTGCTGTCAGGACTCCCCCCATTCTGCAGAAAAGTCCCAGTTGCACCTAAGCACGCCTATTTTCCTTTTTACCCCCTTCTCAGGTTATTTGGGAGCCCCCTTTGCAAAAAGGGTTCTCTATTTGCTGATATTCTCTATTATCCATGTGGATTACACATTACCTGTTTGGATTACAATTTTACCTCACATGGATTACAATTGAATTTTGGAATATGTGTTCCAGACAGACAGTGTTTTATCATTGCCAACTAGGAGCCATAAGGAGAGACTCAAATGTATATCTGAGCCTTTTATGCTTGCAAATGTGAAATTGTTTGCACTAAAATGTTTGCATACTTATGTCTTTGCTGTATCTTAGCTACACTGTTTTTAATGGTTCAACACTTTAGCCCATTCTGTGTATTCTTTTTCTGGTACTGCAATGTGTCCTATCATGTACTTATTGTGCGGTGTTTTTAGTAAATTATTTACTTATTGATAGCTAGCAGCAGTGAGCACCTTATTTTTCTAGTTCATATGGACTGCCTCTAAAGACTGTACGCCGCGGCCTAGCCACGTGAGTATGACACATTTGCGCGTCAATAGTACGCTAAGGATTCGTACACACTTTTGTACGCTAATGCTTACGTATTGCGTACTTTTCACTATGCTGACTGTACGTACGTAATTTGGGCAGGAATGTTCGCAAAACAACGTTTTTTTTAATGTAGATTCAACGAATACGTTCGTTTAAATACGAATCTTGTCAGAAATTCAGCGAATATTTCAGTGTTTGGGTATACAGATCCATATAGCTATATGTTTCAGTGGATATGATTCAGTGGATCTCAGCAAAAGACCAAGGGGGTCATTTATCAATGTGGAATATGCCTAAATTAGCCTGAGTGGTCTGATCTCCCTTCAATCTGTCCTCTATTTCATGTTAATGTACCTGTGAGAAGACGTAGGGAGCAGATGGAGTGACGGAGGGATCAATCTATGTTGAGTTTGTAGTCTGTTACCATGGAGATTCATAAACCTGTATAGGAGCTATAGACAGAAAATAGTAGCAGATTTTTAATCAAGACTATATGCAAGCATGCCTCCTATCTTGCTTTTAGATGTATGGGAGCAACAAACTAATATGTGATTGCTTGTAATAGCTATAAACAGAATGGTTTGCGTTAGGGAGAACTATAACACTGTTTCTTATAAAATGAAGATGTAAAAAGCTATTGTCACAAGCTGATAATAGAACACATTAAGTCATCTAGCATAACATTAATATATAAATGAGGTAAAACCATAATGAATATACAACAAATTGTATTATCACAATGTCCTTGTGCATTCCGTAACCTGTTTTTACCTCCTTTTGTCTCCCGTCTCTGTTAGCGCTGTGCTCACAATGGGATTATTTCTGGGATTAATGCCTTGTGAAAAGTTGACAGAAACAAACCTTGTCACTGGTGTGTGCGCCTGCCGCTCGTGAGCTGGCTGTAATACCCACTGAGGTGGCAGACGCTGTGTCCCCTGAAGCCATCCTTTTACATCCCTAATTAGGTTGTTGCTCCGACACAGCCAGCTCCTCAGCCAGTATGTGCGAATTTGGAATTAATTTGCCTCTACAAAGGTCAAAGTATATTAATAAGTATCCATCGTGTCCATGGTCATGTAAGCCTTCTATATAATCTGGGAAAAATGAAGGCGCCATTTGGTAGTATAATTACGTTTCTCAGTATGCATCTTAAAAAATTGCTTAGGGTTTGTTTAGGATATTTTACAGCACCGCGTCATGTTACTAATTTCTGGATGTTTACAGCATTGCAGATAGGGCCATATCTTAACACTGAGAATAACTAGGCTTGTGATGGAAACCTTTTTTGGTAGCATCAGTGTAAATTACAGGTAGCAATGGCTAGTTAGCAAAATACTTGTGTCCCTCGAGATTACAGAGTCAAGACCTGGTAATTATCTGACACTAATACGTTTTACGCTTCTTTTGGGAACAGACCTTATCTTGTCCTCTATATATGTTCCTTTATGACACACAGTTGCTGCAGGAAGCAGCTAAAACAGTTTTGGCATTTTTATTTTCAGATTTTCTAACAATCATAAAAACATTTTTATAACAGGATAGCCCATATATTATATTCTTCAATGTGATTTGAACTTGTTTTTTTTTCTGATTAGTTGTCCTATGTAAAACCAAGGTCATGCCTACTAACCTACATGCTCAGAGGTGATAAATAGTTTCCAATAAATAAAATATCAAAAGTTAAAATCAGCGAATTAGACAGTGGATATCTACTAAGAACACCTCTAAGGTCACTTTCATAAAGTTAGTTGAGCCAAGGGCCGCACCGCCAATTAGGCGAGGTGAGGTGATCGCCACTGCCCTAGAGATAAGTGAGGGGTGGCAGCAGGGCCAAGAAAAATAAGCACTTCCATTGTGGAAGTGCTCATCTCTCAATATTCAACTGTATCACTGTCCTCAGGACGCGATACAGTTAGATACTGTGACGACACACTGGAGCGACATCTCTCTGCCCCGTTCCTTCAGTCCTGATGGGCTTCATTCTTTAGCTACATGATGACATCATAATCATTGTGCCGCCTGAGCCAGGCAGCATACAGCACAGGTCACAGGCTGAAAGAGGCCTGCACCACATCGCTGACAGTGCCATGGAGGTTAAGTCTGAGGGTAAATGCACATGATCAGGATTGCGTGCGGATTTACCATGCGGATTTGCGTGCAGAAAATCTGCACCGTAGGTCATGTACATTATATTCTATTTGAAATTCTCATGCACACGATGCAGAATTTTTTCCATGCGGATTTTGACCTACGGTGCGGATTTTAAAATTCACAGCATGTCAATTTATTTTATTAATTAAAATTAATTAATTAAATATTAAGGGAGCATTTTTTGTACTTGCATACATTATAAGGGACATTTTTTTAACTGTTGAACATTGTTTGTAGTAGCTCACATCATAAGGGGGCATTTTTGTACTTGCTCACATAACGGGGCATTTTTCTACTATCACACATTATAAGGAGAAATATTACTAATGGGGTTTATTATGGTGAGCTTTATTACTATTGGGGGAATATGGGGAACATGATTACTAGTATGGGTACTAATGGGAGTATTATTACTTCTGGGGCACAGTGGGGACATTAGTACTGTTTGGGGAGCACTATTACTGTGGTGGGTACCTTGGTTCAGTATCAGCTTAGCATGATTATTTTTGGGGGACATTATGTTTACACTATTAGATTCAGGGGCACTATTTACTAGTCAGTTATTTTTTGAGGTTCTGCATGCCTATAATTATTGAAGGAGACCCTATCTGTGTGGTACTAGTATTTTCAGGTAGACTGTTTCTGCAGTATAGTATTAGGGAGCACAGTGGGCACATTATTGAGGTGGCAGGATGGGGTGTTCAGAAGGTGGGGAGGATGTGGGAAAAGTAGTAAACTAAGATGTGTGTTTGTCAAACTCTGCAGAGACGAGACACAGCTGAAAGAAATCATGATGACAGTCTGGTCCAAATGGAGAAGATGAGGAAAGAGAACATCTACATCAGAGGAGACGTCACTGGAAGTAAGAGGTATGTGGCATTGTATTATCATTTATGCTTTGTAGTGCTGTCTGTAATGCTTTTCAGTTTTCCCCTCAGGTAGCAGAAAGACTAGATGCACCCATGGTTGAGCCCTGATCAACATCAATCTGTTGGACATTACATGAAAAAGACAGAAGGATTTGAGCAAGTCTACATCCACAGAAGATCTGTAGTTAGTTCTCCAAGATATTTGGAACAACCTCCTAACTACGTTTCTTCAAAAACTGTGTGCAAGTGTATCTAGAATAATTCATTCATAAACTTCTAGTAGGAATGACAGAGGAATGACCAAACATAGAGTTATATAATAAAAAGATGCTCTGGAATTGGTATATAAATGGGAAATACAAGTACAGTGATCCCTGAAGATACAATGGCCTCAGGATACAATATTTTCAACATACAATGGTCTTTTTTGACCCATCGTAAGTTGAAACTAGACTCAACATACAATGTCTCCGACTCAGATCCAACGATTTAAGGCAACTTCTCTGGTAAAATAGTTGTATTAGTTGCTAGTTAGCAGCTGTTCTTGACTGTTATATGTAAGGATTTGTTTATCTGTCTTGTTTATCTGCTTATTTTTCTTAAATCTTCATTTTCTCTTATATTGGATGACATTTTGGGGCTCTGGAATCAATTACTCAACTTACAATGGTTTCAACATACAATGGTCGTCCAGGAACCAATTAATATTGTATCTTGAGGGACCACTGTAGTTACAGGAGAGGAGAGTAATGATTCAATAAAATTTCTATATAACTTCTTCCTATCTAGAGTTTCTTTTTCATACCAATATAATACAGGGTGACCACATTGAGATTTCATAAATGTCAGCAAATCAGTTAACTCTTTAAAAGAGACTACAATGATGATAGAAGAACATATTGGAGCAGCAAAGTAGAAATAATGCACAAACCCTTAAGGCAACACGATTTATACGTTAGGAGTTCGCAGCTTCTTGCATAGCGCGGGATTTCATATTTAAAGTGAGTTTGTTGCATGGGTAAACAGCGCATAAGAAGCCATTGGCCTTTCCAGCCTCCAGCAGGTGATTATACTGTTATACACAAGTATGCTGTTATTTGCTAAGATAATATGTCTTGTTTATTGTAAGTATGCGTGCAGTACAGTATTTATAGCACTTATTGCTTCAGGCTACCCCAGGAAGAACGGTCTAAATTTATATAAAGTGAACAACTGAGGTTTTCAGCTGGGTATATGCAAAAATGACACAAGTGAGTGATTAATAGCAATGCTTATGTGTATGTTCTGAGATATATATATAACATATTGTAAATTGACCCTATAATGAATGAGTGTGCCAATGAAATGTTTTTACATCCCGTGTTCAATAGATATTGAAGGGGTTTTAATTTTAAATATGTACCCCACAAAATGAAACAACATTTTACTTTCAATACTATAGTAAAATACAATTTTACTGTAGGTGAATCCATTTTTTCCGGACCCATTCATTTCAAAGAGTGAGCCTAGCATGGAAATCAGACAACAATGGTGCATTCTACAATGTTCTCTGCACGGACCAATGGTGTGTGACCCTGTGTTGTCCGGGTGCAGTCAGAAGAGCACACAGACTAAAAATACCATTGTTTGAATCAGACCTAAATCTCTTCATTACATTAATCATCAGCTCATTATAACAATCTCATTATTTTCAGGTTGGTTGTCAAGAACAGAGCTTCCAGCACCTGAGATGACACGTGATGTCATTAACAGGCAACCGGCTCAAAGAAATCAGACTTTATTCAAATAAAACCCTCATTGCCTCCATGAAAGCCAGTCTGCCTTTATTAACAGTGCCAGTGTGTCCTGGCAAGAAGAGCAAGCTAAAGAGTGCCTCCATTAAAGAGGTATTCTGGGTGTTTCAAGTTATCCCCAATTCACAGGATAGTGGATAACTATTAGATCAGTCGGGTCTTACTGTTGGGACCCCCACCGATCAGGAGAACGGGGCCCAATACCCTCTGCACCCCCCCTGAAACGAACGGTGCGGTCAGTTGCACGTGCATGCGGCCACTACATTCTATGGCAGTTCTGGAGAAATCCTAGTGCTGTACTTGGTTATTTCCTGACCTCCCATAGAAATGAATTAAGCTGCTGCACATGTGTGACTGGCTGCACTGTTCATTTCAGGGGGCTGCAGGGGATAAGGGGCCACTTGTTTTGTGATCGGTGAGGGTTTCAGCAGTAGGACCCCACTGATTTGATAGTTTTCCCCTATCCCCTATATGCAGGACTGTATTTTGAGGTAGGAAGGTACATTAGCTGGATTACAATAGTGCTGTTCAGATTTAATATATTTGTGTCATAGTGCAATCTGCCAGAAATGTGTTTGTCCCATGCTATTTTTGAATAATTAAATTCACAACTTTTTATATGAATTTGTCTGGCAGAGTTCATCTAAACCTAAAATATGAGCTATGGTGCATAGTTCTTGAATTTTATGATTATCAAACACTTTGTCCTGCTATTGTCAGCTCTACACAAACCTTTTTGTTTAAGTATATATTGACCTGAACTAGTTGCCATGATTTATGTTTAGAGTGTCAATTGAAGAGACATAAATTGTAGCCAAGTGTCAGATAATGATCAAGTCTCACATTGTCTCCACTTATTGACGGAGTACATTCTGATTTACAGGTTTATTGTATACTGTGGAAACATATTTTCTATTTTTGAGGAGCAAAACTTATCTTACTGATACAGAATCTACTTACTTTATATGCATCACATGGGTCCGAAATTTAGGCTCACGAATCCAAAGTACCAAAAATTAAAAAAAATATTGCAGACTGCCAGTACAACTCAATACTCCATTTTAAGCTCTGTGAGGAAAGTATGCAAATGAGCTCTTAGCAAGCTCTTCCTCTGATGCCACCAGATGTAAGGCAGCTATCCTATAAGTCAATGTTTGATTCTTGAAATAGGCCTTGAGACATGACTTGGAGTGATTACCGCTCATCAGTGCAGAGGAGAGGGCAAGTGAGAGGCCTAGGCCAGGATTTAGGGGGTACTTATCTCTCCATACAGAGAGAATCTTAATTGTTGTGTGGAGGCTTATAGGCCATCCATGCTCCTTTGGAATTCTGGGAAGAAAGGGATGCAAATGAGTTCTTAGCAAGCTCTCCCCCTGATACCACCATGCGAAAGTCAATGTTCAACCCTTTAAATAGGCCTTGAAACATGGCTTGGATAATAAGTGATACAGCACCTCATCTGCAGACAGCTGTTTTGGGGTGATTGCCCCTCATCAGTGCAGAGAGTACTGGGTTAACTGGGTGAGAGGCTTAGGTCAGTGTTTGGAGAGTACTGTCTCCTTAAACATCGTGAGGAAGCTAATAGCCCATAAATGCTCCTCTGGAATTCTGCAAATGATCTCTGAGCAAACTCTGATACCACCAGATGTAAGGCACCTATCCTATAAGTCAATGTTCAACCTTTTAAACAGGCCTTGATGGCTGGGATAATAATTAAGACAGCACCTCATCTGCAGACATCTGTCTTGGGGTGATTGCCCCTCATCAATGCAGAGTAGAGAGTACTGGGTAAGAGGCCTTGGTCAGGATTTGGGGAATACTATTTTGTCTTGAGGAGAGCACCTCAATGGCTAAGGAGTCTTATAGGACAGGCAACGCTCCTCTGGAATTCTTGAAGAAAGTATGCAAGTGAGCTTTTAACAAGCTCTGCCTCTGATGCCACCAGATGTAAGGCAGCTATCCTATAAGTCAATGTTTGACCCTTTAAATAAGCCTTGAGACATGACTTGGATAGTAAGTAAGCAAGCACCTCATCTGCATACATCTGTTTTGGGTTGATTAATCCCTTATACTAAAAGCCACAATAGTTGTAAAACAAGAGGTATGGACAAGCATTGGTAATATGCTGTAATATCTATGGACATCTGCATGCCTGTTCAATCAAAGGTTACCCATGTATGAAAGCCTAGAGCTATTGAAAGAAACTTAAAACCTGTCTTGTCAACTGTTTAGAAATTCTCTTGCATACCCTAGCATTGGTAGTTAAAAAGAACTGATGATACATGACCCCTCATGTGTGAATGAGAATTAGATGACTGCTCTGTTGGGTTGAACTGAAAATTTAAAACAAGTTGACCTTCCTACTGTGTAAGGCGACTAAGGCTACCACACTCTAGCTTTACTACGGATCCGGTGGGTGAAGAGGCCCACCGGATCCGTAGTGATAATACAACCTTGTGGATCTGTAATGAATGGATTCGGTTGTATTATCTTTAACATCTTTTAATCGGCTCCGGAATTAACTCCATTGAAAGTCAATGGAGGACGGATCCGTTTACTAGTGTGTCACACCAAACGGATCCGTCCCCATTGACTTGCAATGGGGGTCATTCCGGATCCAGTCTTGGTGCGGATGCCCAGACCGGAGAGCAAACCGCAGCAGGTTGCGGTTTGCTCTCCGGTCTGAAGACGGAACGGAATGCTTCTAGGAGCATTCCGTTGTCTTCAGTTCAGTTTTGTCCCCATTGACAATGAATGGGGACAAAACTGAAGCGTTTTATTCCGGTATTGAGCCCCTATGACGGAGCTCAATACCGGAATTCAAAAACGCTAGTGTGAAAGTAGCCTAAGTTTCAAAAAATGTGACTGTGAACAGGTATTCTGAAATTTACTTATATTATCAGAGCAAGAGTGAAGCCATAACTAACTAGGTCGGTTTCATATCACTATATTGTATTTCTTTCTTTTATTTACCATTAGTATGTCTTCCATTATTGACAGAGCAGTCCAGTGCATATCTTGTCTGATGTATGCAGTCCTGGAACAGCCATTTAAGGGTGCATATATTTGTTCAAAATGTGAGCAAATTGCCGGTTTAGAATCGCACATCGTGTATCTAACCGGGCGGATTTCAACACTGAGAAGTGCTGACAATTTGGAAAAGAGTTGGCTGCTCACTGAGCAAGCACTCTATGCGGTAGATGTGGGGGAGGGTGGTAGTGAGGAGGTTCAGGAAAGTGAGGTAGTTAGTTAGCTGGGTAACAGTTAGAAAGCGGGGTAGAGGGAAAAGTGTCAGGGAGGCTAGCCCTGATCTGACACACCCCAACAAGTTTGCAAGTTTGGCAGATGAGGGGGATGTCACTTCAGGGAGTGCACTGCTGCAGCTGGACACTTCCTCTGCCAGTCAGGGGAATGTCAGCTCCAGTAAGCAAGGGACCAGGAGAGCAGGGCAGGCCAGACAGGTGCTGGTAGTGGGAGATTCAATTATTAGGGGTACAGAGAGGTCAATCTGTCACAAAGACCGGGATCGTCGAATGGTGTGTTGCCTTCCTGGCGCTCGAGTTCGGCACATCGTGGATCGGGTTGACAGATTACTGGGAGGGGCTGGAGAAGATCCAGCAGTCATGGTCCATATCAGAACCAATGACAAAGTTAGACGTAGGTGGAGCGTCTTTAAAAATGATTTTAGGGATTGAGGGCATAAGCTTAGGACAAGGACCTCAAAGGTAGTGTTTTCCGAAATACTGCCTGTACCACGAGCCACACAGGAAAGGCAGCGGGAGATTAGGGAGGTAAACAAGTGGCTCAAGAACTGGTGTAGGAAGGAGGGATTTGGGTTCTTGGAGAACTGGGCCGACTTCTCTATCGGCTACAGACTCTACCGTAGGGATGGGCTGCACCTCAATGGGGAAGGAGCAACTGTTTTGGGGGAGAAGATGGCTAGAAGGCTGGAGGAGTGTTTAAACAAGGGACTGGAGGGGAGGGTAACTACATTATAGATGGGGAAGATAGTGCAGATAGAGACTTGGGGCAAGGTAATGGAACTGGGGGAGGAATGGAAGTAGGAACTAGAACAGTGCAGAAGGAAAGGTGTAGGGGAAAAATATACATAAACCTTTTAACTGTATGTACACTAATGCCAGAAGCCTAACTAATAAAACTGGTGAACTGGAATTAGTGATGTGTGAGGAGGACTATGACATAGTGGGAATAACTGAGACATGGCTGGATGATACCTATGACTGGGCAGTTAACGTACAGGGTTACAGTCTGTTTAGAAAGGATCGCCAAAACCGTAAAGGGGGAGGGGTCTGCCTTTATGTAAAGTCCTGTCTAAAGCCCACACTCCCGGAAGATATAAGTGAGGGACATGAACATGTGGAGTCACTGTGGGTAGAAATAAATGGAGCCAAAAACAATAATAAAATACTAATAGGACTTTATTATAAACCACCTAATATACCACAGAAAATCTACTTCTAAATGAAATAGACGAGGCGGCAAATCATAATGAGGTCGTTATTATGGGGGACTTCAACTACCCAGATATAGACTGGGAAACTGAAACCTGTATCTCTTAATAATATAAAAATGAGTTTCTGTCTGTCTGTCTGTCTGTTCTCTATGCGCGACCAAACTACTGGACCGATTTTCACCAAATTCGGCACACAGGTACATCAGGTGTCCGGGAAGGTTTTAGACCAGGTCTCATCTCTGTAGGACATACCGTTCCTGATATATTCCCAAAATATGATCTCCATTAGCCAACATTACAACTGGGAACTTTGGTTTTAAACTCCAACTGCCATTCTCTGCAAAGGCACACACAGGGAGGGCAGGTTTCCATAACAACCAGGTAATTATCAGCAGCTGAGGATCTCATCCATTTCTATTTACTGACACTGTCAAAGGTATTCCGGTTACCATAAATATAACTTATGTTTTTTTCTATTACTACAGTTCAGTAGTAATAAAAGATGTTTTCCTCCACTGCTGCCTATTGCGTGGGCTCATAAATAAGCATGGTATTGACCTTTAATTCAGGCCACCCTAAAAGAAGTACTTAAAACCCCCGCCCCAGGTCTCACTAAGCCACACCCCCAACTCTGTCAGGCCACACCCCTTTCACTCCGCAGCCAACAGAGATTGAAAAATAAAGGTAAAAATCAACTTCTGTCAGCTGCAGGGATGGGTGGGAGGTTGACTTTCTTTCTGCAACAACACACACAAACATTAAATAAAATAGATTAAATACACCCATGCGAAGTGTCTTGCTAATCCATGCCCCCGACTCTGTCAGGTCATGCCCCCTCCCACTCCGCAGCCAATGGGAATTGAAAAAATGAAGGTAAAAATAAACTTCTGTTTGCTGCAGGGGTGGGAGGGTGAATTTCTCTCTGCAACGACACACAAAAATTTTAGATGAAATAGACTAATTATAGACTACAACCGTTCGAAGCCTTTTGCTAAGCCACGCCCCGGCTCTGTCAGGTCACGCCCCCTCTCACTCCGCAGCCATTCTGCAACGACACACAGAAACATTAAATGAAATAGATTAAATGCACCTATGCGAAGCGCTTTGCTAAGCCACGCCCCGACTCTTTAAGGCCACGCCCCCTCCCACTCCGCAGCCAACAGGGATTGAAAAAATAAAGGTAAAAATCAACTTCTGTCAGCTGCAGGGATGGGTGGGAGGTTGACTTTCTTTCTGCAACGACACACAGAAACATTACATGAAATAGATTAAATACACCCATGTGAAGCGTCTTGCTAATCCACGCCCCCGACTCTGTCAGGTTACGCCCCCTCCCACTCCGCAGCCAACGGGGATTGAAAAAATAAAGGTAAAAATAAACTTCTGTTTGCTGCAGAGATGGGAGGGTGAATTTCTCTCTGCAACGACACACAAAAATTTTAGATAAAATAGACTAATTATAGACTACAACTGTTCGAATCGTCTTGCTAAGTCACGCCCCCAACTCTGTCAGACCACGCCCCCTCCCACTCTGCAGCCATTCTGCAACGACACACAGAAACATTAACCCCTTCCCGCCCAGCGCCGTACATGTACGGCGCAACGGGACGTGACTTAACGCCCAGCGCCGTACATGTACGGCGCGCTGATCGGGCCGGTGCAGGAGCTGCGCCCGCCCGATCAGCGGCGGGGGTCCAGCAGTGCCCAGGTGCCGGACCCCTGGGGAATGCGCCAGCATCGGTGAAAACACCGATGCCGGCGCATTAACCCTTCATGTGCCGCGGTCAGCGCTGACCGCGGCACATGAGGTGTGCCGCATGTTCAGGATGCCGAGCGGGGGGCCATCGGGTCCCCGCGCTGCTGTGACGGGGACCCGATGGCTTGGATGGCAGCCCGATGCCTTCCTTAGGCATCGTGGCTGCCATCCCTGCGAGCCTGTGCGATCCAGCCCCCTGGATCGCACAGGAAGCAGGCTGTAAGTGTATTACTGTGAGTAATACACTTACAGCCAATGCATTACAATACAAAGTATTGCAATGCATTGTGAAGGGGATCAGAACCCCCAAAAGTTAAAAAAAGAAGTGTAAAAAGGTGAAAAAAATGTTAAAAAATAAAGTTAAAAAAATAATAATAAAAGTTCAAGTAAAAAAAAGAAAAACGCCATTTTCCCCCCAATAAAGTAAAAAAATTGTTAAAAAAGAAAAAAAAAGAAAAAGTAGACATATTAGGTATTGCCGCGTCCGTATCGACCGGCTCTATAAAAATATCACATAATCCATCCCACCAGGTGAACACAGTAAAAAATAAAAAATAAAAACAGTGCCAAAACAGCCATTTTTTGGTCACATTCCCCCATAAAAAGTGTAATATTACGCGATCAAAAAGGCGTATTTACCCCAAAATGGTACCAATCAAACCGTCATCTTGTCCCGAAAAAATGATACCCTACCTGAGACAATCGCCCGAAAACTGAAAATAATATGGCTCTTTGAAAATGGCAACACAAAATAATGATTTTATTCTGTTCAAAAAATAAATCTTATGTGTAAAACTATCCAAAAATAAAAAAGTTAGACATATTTGGTATCCCCACGTCCGTAACAACCTGCTCTATAAAAATATTACATGAGATGGCCCCCCAGGTGAATGCTGCAAAAAAAAAAAAAAAACCTATGCCAAAACAACCATTTTTTTCCCTCTTGCCTCACAAAAAGTGTAATAGCAGGCGATCAAAAAGGCGTATTTACCCCAAAATGGTACCAATCAAACCGTCATCTTGTCCCGCAAAAATGATACCCTACCTGAGACAATCGCCCGAAAACTGAAAAAAATATGGTTTTTTGAAAATGGCAACACAAAATAATGATTTTATTCTGTTCAAAAAATAAATCTAATGTGTAAAACTATCCAAAAATAAAAAAGTTAGACATATTGGGCATCGCTGCGTCCGTAACAACCTGCTCTATAAAAATATTGCATGAGATGGCCCCCCAGGCGAATGCTGTAAAAATTTTAAAAAAAAAACTAAGCCAAAACAGATATTTTTTTCCCTTTTGCCTCACAAAAAGTGTAATAGCAGGCGATCAAAAAGGCGTATTTACCCCAAAATGGTACCAATCAAACCGTCATCTTGTCCTGCAAAAACGATACCCTACCTGAGACAATCGCCTGAAAACTGAAAAAAATATGGCTCTCTGAAAATGGCAACACAAAAAAAGATTTTATTCTGTACAAAAGTAAATCTAATGTGTAAAACTTTCCAAAAATAAAAATGTTAGACATATTGGGTATCTCCGCGTCCGTAACAACCTGCTGTATAAAAATATCACATGATTTGCCCCCCTTGGTGAATGCTGTAAAAAAAATTTTTAAAAACCATGCCAAAACAGCTATTTTTTTTCACCTTGACTCACAAAAAGTGTAATACCAAGCAATCAAAAAGTCTTATGTACCCCAAAATGGTACCAATGAAAACATCAGCTCATCCCGCAAAAAATGAGCCCCCACATAAGACAATAACTCAAAATAAAAAAAACTGTGGCTCCCGCAAACCATTCCATCAAAATCTGTGTTGTAAAATCCATATGGCGCTCCTTCTGTTTTGAGTCCTGCCATGTGCCCCCACAGCAGTTTACCACCACATATGGGGTGTTGCCGCATTCAGGAGAAAATGGGTAACTAATTATGGGGTGCTTTTCTCCTGTTACCCCTTATGAAAATACAAAAAAATTGGGGCTAAAGCAACATTTTATTGGAAGAAATAAAATTTTTCATTTTCACAGCCAAGTGTTTCCAAATTCCGTAAAACACTTAGGGGGTCAAAGTGGCCAGTACCCCCTTAATATATTCGTTGAAGGGTGTAGTTTCCAAAATGGGGTCACTTTTTGAGGGTTTCCACTGTAGGGGTACGTCAGGGTCTCTCAATTACAAAATGGTGCCTATAAACTATTCTAGCAAAATCTGCCTCCAAAATCCATATGGCGCTTCTTTCCTTTTGACCACTGCCACAAACCCATACAGACGTTTACCACCACATATGGGGTATTTCTGTAAACTGCAGGATCAGAGCAATGTATATTGAGGTTTAGTTTGCTGGTAACCCTTACTGTGTTGCAAGAAAAAAATTATTAACATGAATAATCTACCAAAAAAGTGAAATTTTGAAAATTCACCTCCATTTTCCACTAATTCTTGTGGAACACCTCAAGGGTTAACAAAGTTTGTAACAGTAGTTTTTTATAATTTGAGGGGTGTAGTTTCTAAAATGGAGTCATTTATGGGGGGTTTCATTATGTAAGCCCCTCAAAATCACTTTATATCTGAATTGGTGCTTAAAAAAATGGTTTTGGAAAATTTGGTGAAAATTTGAAAAATGGCTTCTAAACTTCTAAGCCTTCTAACGTCCTAAAAAAATAAAATGACATTTATAAAATGATGCCAACATAAAGTAGACATATGGGGAATGTAAAATAATAACTATTTTTGGAGGTATTACTATGTATTTTGAAAGTAGAGAAATTGAAATTTGGAAATTTGGAAATTTTTCCAAATTTTTGGTAAATTTGGTATTTTTTTATAAATAAAAATGAGATATTTTGCCAAAAATTTACTACTGTCGTGAAGCACAATATGTGACGAGAAAACAATCTCAGAATGACCTGGATAAGTAAAAGCGTTCCAAAGTTATTACCACATAAAGTGACACATGTCAGATTTGCAAAAAATGGCCTGGGCAGGAAGGTGAAAACAGGCCCGGGGCTGAAGGGGTTAAATGAAATAGATTAAATCACCTATGCGAAGCGCTTTGCTAAGCCACACCCCCAACTCTGTCAGGTCATGCCCCCTCCCACTCCGCAGCCAACAGGGATTGAAAGAATGAAGGGAAAAATAAACTTCTGTCAGCTGCAGGGGTGGGAGGGTGAATTTCTCTCTGCAATGACACACAAAATTTTAGATGAAATAGACTAATTTCAGACTACAACCGTTCGAAGCATCTTGATAATCCACACCCCCAACTCTGCCAGGCCACGCCCCCTCCCACTCCGCAGGCAACGGGGATTGAAAAAAATCAGCTGCAGGGGTGGGAGGGTGAATTTCTCTCTGCAACGACACACAAAAATCGTAGATGAAATTGACTAATTTTAGACTACGACCATTCAGTACTAATAAAAGATGTTTTTTTCCACTGCTACCCATTACGGGTCCCCATAAATCACCATGTCATCGACCTGTAATTCATGCCACTCTGACCCCCGCCCCAGATCTCGCGAAACCACGCTCCGACTCTGTCAGGCCATGCCCCCTCCCACTCCGCAGCCAACGGGGATTGAAAAAATGAAGGTAAAAATCAACTTCTGTCAGCTGCAGGGGTGGGAGGAAGGTTGGATTTCTTTCTGCAACAACATACAGAAACATTAAATGAAATAGATTAAATATACCCGTGCAAAGCAATGTTTTCTTCCACTGTTACCCATGGCGTGTCCTCATAAATTACCATGGCATCGACCTGTAATTCTGGCCACCATCAAAAGAAGGACTTAAAACCCCGCCACAGGTCTTGCAACGTCACGCCCCCGACTCAGTCAGGCCATGACCCCTCCCACTCCGCAGCCAATGGAGATTGAACAATTGAAGGTAAAAATCAACATCTGTCAGCTGCAGGGATGGGAGGGAGGATGACTTTCTCTCTGCAACGACACAAAGAAACATTCAATGAAATAGATTAAATATACCCGAGCAAAGCAATGTTTTCTTCCACTGCTACCCATTGTGTTTCCTCAAATTACCATGGCATTAACCTATAATTCAGGCCACCCTGAAATGAAGGACTTAACCCCCCCCCCGTGTCCCATTAAACCACACCCCCTCCCACTCCACAGCCAATAGGGATTGAAAAAATGAAGGTAAAAATCAATTTCTGTCAGCTGCATTGACTTTCTCTCTGCAACGACACACAGAAACATTAAATAAATAGATGAAATATACCCAGGCGAAGCCGGGTCTTTCTGCTAGTATCTCATAAAGGACACAGGTTCTTGGCAATAACCAAAGACAATTACCTTTCAAAACTGGTTCAGGACCCGACTAGAGGGACGGCCATACTGGACTTAGTATTAACCAATAGACCTGACAGAACAACAGATGTGCAGGTTGGGGGACACCTGGGAAATAGTGACCATAAAATAATAACCTTCCAATTGTCATTCAAAAGAGCGTTTCTTCAGGGAGGAACAAAAATACCAAACTTCAAAAAAAGCTAAATTTAGCCAACTAAGAGAGGCCATAGGTCTAACTAACTCCAAAGTCCTCAAAAATAAAAATATAGCCACAAAATGGGATATTTTTAAAAGCATCCTAATATCTAATTGTGAGAGGTACATACCTTATGGGAATAAAAGGTTAAGGAACAAGAAAAAACCAATGTGGATAAATAGAACTGTAAAGAAAGCAATAAATGACAAAAACAAAGCATTTAAATCACTAAAACAGGAGGTGAGCGAGGAAGCATTGAAAAACTATAAGGAAAAAAATAGAATATGTAAAAGACAAATAAAAACAGCCAAACTAGAGACCGAGAGATTAATCACCAAAGAGAGTAAAACTAACCCTAAAATGTTCTTTAATTATATAAATGGTAAAAAGTATAAACCTGAAGGTGTCGGCCCCTTAAAGAGTAATGAGGGGGGAGTTACAGAGAGCGATGAGGAGAAATATCTTTTTCTCCACTGTATTCACAGAGGAAAATAAACTGTCAGATGAAATGCAGAATATAAAAGTAAATTCCCCTTTAAAAGTGCCCTGTCTGACCCAGGAAGAAGTAGAGCTGGGCCTTAAAAAGATTAAAATAGACAAATCGCCAGGACCGGATGCGGCCCCTTAAAGAGTAATGAGGGGGGAGTTACAGAGAGCGATGAGGAGAAATATCTTTTTCTCCACTGTATTCACAGAGGAAAATAAACTGTCAGATGAAATGCAGAATATAAAAGTAAATTCCCCTTTAAAAGTGCCCTGTCTGACCCAGGAAGAAGTAGAGCTGGGCCTTAAAAAGATTAAAATAGACAAATCGCCAGGACCGGATGGCATACACCCCTGTATCCTAAGAGAATTAAGTAATGTCATCGCCAGATTCTTATTTCTGATATTTAAGGACTCTATACTGACAGGGAGTGTTCCACAGGATTGTCGCATAGCAATTGTGGTGCCAATATTCAAAAAGGGTCCAAAAACAGAGCCTATAAACTATAGGCTGGTAAGTTTAACATCTGTTGTGGGTAAACTGTTTGAAGGTTTTCTAAGAGATGCTATCTTGGAGTACCTCAATGAAAATAAGCAAATAACTCCATATCAGCATGGCTTCATGAGGGATCGGTCATGTCAAACCAATTTAATCCGTTTCTATGAGGAGGTAAGTTCTAGACTGGACCGCGGCGATTCAATGGATCTCATACATCTGGATTTCTCCAAAGCATTTGACACGGTACCACATAAAAGGTTAGTATATAAAATGAGAATGCTTGGCCTGGGAGAAAATGTCTGTATGTGGGTAAGTAACTTGCTCAGTGATAGAAAACAGAGGATGGTTATTAATGGTACATACTCAGATTGGGTCACTGTCACTAGTGGGGTACCACAGGGGTCAGTATTGGGCCCTATTCTCGTCAATATATTTATTAATGAACTTGTAGAAGGCTTGCACAGTAAAATATCAATTTTTGCAGATGACACTAAACTGTGTAAAGTAATTAACACAGAAGAGGACAATACACTGCTACAGATGGATCTGGATAGACTGGAGGCTTGGGCAGAGAAGTGGCAGATGAGGTTTAACACTGACAAATGTAAGGTTATGCATATGGGAAGGAATAATGCAAGTCACCAGTACATACTGAATGGTAAAACATTGGGTAACTCTGACATGGAAAAGGACCTAGGAATTTTAGTGAACAGGAAACTAAGCTGTAGAAACCAGTGTCAGACAGCTGCTGCCAAGGCCAATAAGATAATGGGTTGCATCAAAAGAGGCATAGATGCCCGTGATGAGAACATAGTCCTGCCACTTTACAAATCACTAGTCAGACCACACATGGAGTACTGTGTACAGTTCTGGGCTCCTGTGAACAAGGCAGACATAGCAGAGCTGGAGAGGGTTCAGAGGAGGGCAACTAAAGTAATAACTGGAATGGGTGGACTACAGTACCCAGAAAGATTATCAAAATTAGGGTTATTCACTTTAGAAAAAAGACGACTGAGGGGAGATCTAATAACTATGTATAAATATATCAGGGGTCAGTACAAAGATCTCTCCCATGAACTATTTATCCCCAGGACTGTGACCGTGACGAGGGGACATCCTCTGCGTCTGGAGGAAAGAAGGTTTGTACACAAACATAGAAGAGGATTCTTTACAGTAAGAGCAGTGAGACTATGGAACTCTCTGCCTGAGGAGGTGGTGATGGTAAGTTCACTAAAAGAGTTCAAGAGGGGCCTGGACGTATTTCTGGAGTGTAATATTACAGGTTATAGTTACTAGAGATAGGTCATTGATCCAGGGAGTAATTCTGATTGCCTGATTGGAGTCGGGAAGGAATTTTTTCCCTAAAGTGTGGAAAATTGGCTTCTACCTCACAGGGGTTTTTTGCCTTCCTCTAGATCAACTTGTAGGAAAACAGGCCGAACTGGATGGACAGATGTCTTTTTTCTGCCTTATAAACTATGTTACTATGTTACTATTTTACTGCAAGGAAACCTCCAATCAAGATAAAATCAGAGTGGCCTATCTTCTTCATATACCTAAGTAAAGACTCTGTCTGTTAGACCTCCTGGGAAGCAACTGGAAATTTAATCCAAGTTTTGTTAACCAACCGTTCCATTTGAAAATGTAAATATATTACTATGTGTGCAATTATTTAATGTACAAGCATACATTCAAGGATGGATCTACTGTACATTTTATCTGCCTGAACATTAGCAAGATCTTCAAACTGGGAAATATATAGCACATCTTTTCACCATCAATCCCTCAATTTACTCCTAAAGATGCATTTCAATGGTACAAGAAATCTCTTAGCTCCACTTGGTGACACTGCAGTGAAATAGTTAAGCTGACCCAGATCAGGCTGTGTAAAGAAATGCCAGTCCCAGTTCCTGTCATCAAGGCTCCTAATCTGGTCTCAGTCTTGTCCTGCTGGCCCTTCAGCTAAGTGCAGTTTCCTTACATTAAATCAGCAACCCTTTCTGACAGCTGCTGTGTGTGGACTGCAGACAGAGGGGGATCTGAACTTGTCCTGCCTTCACTCTAATACATTGTCTGAGAACATATGTGGGATTTGCCTAGCAGTGATAGGAGGGGGTTTAAGATAGTCATTGAGTTCATTTTTCTATGCTTTTCACTACGTTTTACATTTTTGAAAACTATCCTATGTTTGTATATGTTTTTCTGATCTTGATACATTATTGTTTGATCAACTACTCAATAACAGCAAGCAACAGTGTTCAGGTTAAGCTGAGTTCACACTAGTTATTTGGTCAGTAATTTCCATTAGTTATTGTGAGCCAAAATCAGAAGTGAAGGCTACAGAGAGATAAGGAATGGAAAGATTCTGACCCGCACCTGGTTTTGGCCCACAATGACTGACCAAATAACTGAAGTGTGAACTCTAAACTGAACAGAACTGTGGTGGAATGCATTTTGTTCCGTTTTGTTGGATTCCCATGATGCACACAAAAAGGCTGCAAGCAGTATTTTTGAGTGTATCTTGGGTGATGGAGCAAGACAGATACTGCATGAAACACAAGGTAAGTCAATGGTGCCGGATGCGTTTTCTTTAACACAAAAGAAAACGGATCTGACACCTACTGACTTACAATGGTTTAGTGCTGGATCCATCTTGGTCATTTTTAGAGATAATACAACCGGATCCGTTCTGAATGGATGCAGACAGTTGTATTATATACTGGATGTGTATGTTTGCAGATCTCTTGATGAAACCAGCAAAAACGCAGATGTAAAAGTAGCCTGCTGTAAGTAAAACACGAGAATGCTAACCTATAAATACACATGTGCATAGTATGTGTAAAGTATGAACATACATGTCACATGTTAATGGAAATATTAACATTTGCGTATGTCATTTACCATACTTTGCTGTCCTGTCACATATAAACACTACTCTACATTCAGAATGTAGTCTTTTATGATGTGCTCTATTGTGATTTCACAAGAGAACACAACCTATAAATACAAACAATTGCTTTATTTATGGTGCACACCACTGTAACGGCACAATAGAATACAGCCTATAAATATTCACTTGATTGTTTGTGAGACCTCACAATAGTTTCTAGCATACCATTACACACTTTATTGTTTATTTATGAGGCACTCAATGTTATATCACTACCGAGTACATCATACACACAGGCTATACCATCCTATACCCTTAACCCCTTATTATAGAAAGCTGAGAATTCTTACTGTTTGCCCTCAATTAAATATTTAAACTATGGTGAACTCTAATTGAAGCAAACCTTGACCAGTCAATCCTAGCGGTGAGGAAACCTAATTCATACGGAGTATAGAATTGCAATGATTTCCAAATATTGATTAAGACATCTTAAAGTGGACCTTTCATAACCTTTACCAAATAATATTTCAGTGAGCCCTGTGCACTTAGGAAAGAGCATAAAAATGATACAGATGTAATTTCAGACAGTAATCTGCAACCAAAAAATGTAACATCTAAATGAGTATCAAATGAGGGTCTCCAAACCTTTATAATCAAGTTTTTTAAGGTTTCATGACACAGTCTTAGATTCCCATACATATACCTTGTTAGGAACATCAACCACATAGTTTCAGGCTGATGAACTTCCCCAACTGTAATCTCCTCATACTAGAGCAGAAAACTGCAGAAGCGTACAGTGCAGAATCAGTGGCGTACATAGAGTAGTAAGGACCCCATAGCAAGGATCAAACCAGACCCCCACACAGGACAGAAGGGTTTCTGCCTAAACCCCTTTCAATGACCTTTGGGCCATTTTTCCACTGCCTCATTTGCAGTTGTTCTTTTAGAGGTTAGAGTCCTGACCGAGTTTTCACCCCCAGAAGAAAAGGGGATGATCCCAACTGGGCCCTCTGTTGCCCTGCGCCCCATAGCAGTCGTATGGTCTGCCGCTATGGTAGTTACGCCCCTGTGCAGAACTATGAAAACTATGGTGTAGACACTACTATATAATTCTTTCATGGGCACTGGTATGTGTCTAGCACAATTTTATGGCTAATCCTTTGTAATAGGCAAAATTGTATGACGTGTATACTATAACCTTACTATATGGGCACTGCAGTGTGGAGTATATACACCCTGGGGTAGAAAGAATCTCCTGTATGCTGAATTGTTTGCACTAGCTTGGAGTTTTTTGTGATATGGTGTTGACCACCATAAAGGAAGAAGAGAATATTATTCTTTGTGTTACTTGTTTGTGTCGCATTGCTTTAAAACAGAAATTTATAAGCAGGCTAATTGTAAATACTCCTTTTGTAATCTTAAAGTGGTTTTCTAGGAACTATTAGGACTCATGCACACATCTGTGTCCTTTTTGCGGTCTACAAACTGCGCATCTACAAAATACAGTCGTATGCATGAAGCCTTAAGAGAAGGCTCCAAGCCTGCATTGCCTCAACGATTCATACTTGTCTGCTCCCTGCTGTTCAAGTCTTGTGTGTTGCCTCATGTTCCTCCATCTTCTAGTCCCCAGCTTATTTTCTATAGAAAACCAGATGATGGAGGAATGGGAGCAGGTCTGGAGCAGTGGGGAGCAGGTTAGTATGAATCCTTAAAGAGGCGATGAAGGCTAGGAGCTTTCCCTTAATAGTTACTATTTCTGAAAAAGCTGTTTAATTTTTTTTAACCATATCTAAATTCATATCAGCAGGTAAACAACTATATGCCCCTTAGTCATTGTGTACACTTGGTGTGTATAAATTGCGGCTTTATGGTAATATCTCCTAAGCTTTACCCTTTAAGCAATTCCTTCTTTGCTTGGATAAGTGCCCAATCTTAGCTTCTGCAGGATAAAATTGCCTAAATTTCAGGATGTACATGTACTAAAAGAAAAATTATAGGGTACATGTATGATGAAATTGAAGCCACAAAGCTGAGAAATACCCCTTTTTAATATGTTCAAAATGTCCACAGAAGCAGCCACCTTACTGTAGAGGAGGGTCTAGGTTTCTTAAAAGATTATGTACATGAAAAAGTAGATTGTGCTCAACCACCAGTTCAGGGAAGTTAGTTCCATTAGGATGTCATTGATTTTTCCCATGCACCCTTTAATCTGAATAGAATAAACACCACAAAGAGTTAAATTGCAACAATGTACTTGTCAAAAAAAAACACAAAAAAAACCCTTTACTATACTCAAAATCAGATATCTGGCAAAATTGTAGCAAAGGCAGAACATGTGGGATGTCAGCTGATACACTGTACATCACTCACTATAAGTGGTGCCCTGCATGACTTAGCCTTTTAAGATTTGCTCTACAGTAAATCACATTGGCATCACTATACAGTGTAGGTTACACACTCAGTTTATGAATAATCCGATTTCATTATTTTTGAAGGGGAAATAAACATTTTAACAAACATATTATCACTTACTTGAAGGTATAAAATAATAATATATACTGTAGCAAGAACAGAAATAAACGATTGCAAGTGTAAAAACAGCTGAATCTCAACAAAGCAAATTATGAATGAAAGGTACTATTATAAACTTACCTAACCACGATTCTGAGGGGTCTGTCCCTCTGCCCAGCAACTGCCAGTCCAATCCATGCTATAGTACTGGGGGGATTCAGGAGCAGTGAGTGCAATAGTCGCATGGCTGTTCCAGAGGAGACAATGGACAGCAAGTGTGAAAGTTGCATAGCTATGCCCTTAAGGTAGCTATTAGAGTTGAGCGAACCCGAACTACAAAGTTCGGGTTCCTACCGAATTTTGCGAGTTCGGGTACCCGAACCCAAACCCGGACTTTTTCACCAAAGTTCGGGTTCGAATTCGGTGTTCGGGTGTTTTTTTTATTTTCCGTTATAACATAGTTATAAAGGAAAATAATAGCATTCTTAAGACAAAATGCTAAATAAAATGGCCATTCAGTGGTTAAAAATAATAAAAAAAAGCTCACCTCATCCACTTGATCGTGCAGCTGGTGTCCTCTTCTTTCTGTAAGACCTGCAAAAGGACCTGGGATGACGTCACCGCTAGAGATGCAAACATTCCCGTGAATACATACGCCTGAGCATACAAAGTGAGTACGAAGCTTTAGTGTATTATTGTCTAGGCCCGCACAAATAGACAGTAAAAGTAAAAGTACGCTACTTAACTGAATACGTACGCATTAGCGTACAAATTAACAGATGCGTAAGATGTAGCGTTAGTGTGCAAAGATTTAAGAAGATTTGTACAAAGCTCATCTCTAGTCACCTCGCTTTCCACGTGGTGAGCGCAGTGACATCATCGCAGATCCTTTTGCAGGTCCTGCAGAAAGAAGAAACGAGAGGACACCAGCTGCGCGATCAAGTGGATGAGGTTTGTTTTTTTTAATTATTTCTAACCCCTGAATGGCCATTTTACTTAGCATTTTGTCTTAAGAATGCTATTATTTTCCGTTATAACCATGGACTGGAGAATTAATCCAGGCAATGACACTGCTCAGTGCCGTTGATTATTTATAGTGTATTTATAGCGGACCGCAAAACACAACAGTCGCGTAAAAGTAGCCTTAAGTGGATAGATGTTCTTGAGCTTCAGAAGTCCTTTCCAGCAGAAGAATGGAGAAGTCAATGCTCAGTCCTGTGGATTAAAAAAACACCAATGCTAGACAGAAAAAGACAAGGAAAAAATATATAAAACTTCTTGGCAATCATACATTTACTATGCATAGTAGATTTCTTTCCTATTATTTTCCTATAGTGTTCAGACACGGACACGGCGTCAGTAGGCAGCTAAATTTCTTTTTACAGAAGACGTGTCCTCAGCTCACCTTTACTGTGCAGAATAGTAGAAACGGCAGGTGAGTAGATCTCCTTCACGGATGGAAGGGTTGTCCTGTTGTCTGCAGGATAAAAGGTCAAATTCTTGTGTAGTAAATGCAGCGTTTGGGATAATTAACACATAACACATTTAGTCTATTTCTAGTAAATATTAATAAAAATATGAGTAATCAGAAATGTAGATTAGCAGGGGCATAGCTAAAGGCTCATGGGCCCTAGTGCAAGAGTTCAGCTTAGGCCCCCCTTCCCTCAGTGTTTTGTGGCCAGAGGCTGGTAAGCACATAGCATTCGGCTGCCTGAGACAAAAATTGAAACCGCTACCCTCCCCAATGCCAAATTCTTGACCTAACCCCTTCCCTTCAGCCAGAGATGTAACTTGACCAGCATGCACTTTCTATAATACTGGTGTCTTCTTATGCGGCACAAGGGTCTTTGGGCCTCCTCAGGCTCCTGGGCCCGGTAGTGACTGCTACCTCTGCACCCCCTATAGCTACGGCACTGTAGATTAGTACCTACATTATAGAATAATCCGTCAATTATAAAGATATGTTCCCCACTAGCAACTCTATCAATTTAAAGGGAGTTTATCATAATCTGCTTTTCACTCAAAATTATATTTTCCTCAATTACTCTAGCTCCCATTCCTCCTTGAATAATTTTTTTTTTTCAAATTTACCTCATTTGCAGTTTTCTCTTATCCCCCTGCTTGAATCCTACTTCCTGGTTTGTCATGTGACTGTTGTCCCATCTTTTCTTAGGCCAGTGAGATGTTTCGTGACAGCAGATCATGTGACACTAACCACTCCCCTTGTTCGTTTATCATGCATTACAAGGCCCCAATGCAGGATGTAACCAACAGCAACTGAATAGGAAAATAGATTTATTCTAAAGGTAGACTAATGACTTTAGAATAAGGCAGGTTTGATAAATGGTGGTATTTCAGGAAAGTGATATCGTTTGGGCGGGACACATTTATATTAGTGGCACTGTGGCACAACCCCTTTAATTTATGGATGACTTGGAAGCAGTGGCGTACCTGCTATAGAGGCAGACCACGCAGCTGCTATGGGACCCGTAAGGAAAAGGGGCCCGCAGTGGAGGATAGGCAATTTGCTCTGTCTATCTTCCTAAAGCTAAAGGCTCTTTGATGATGTCATCACAGGTCCTGTAAGGGAACTGCACAGTGTAGTTCCCAACTTAGAACAGTGCATCTGCCAGAACCTGTGATGACATCATGTTCAACATCACAGGTCCTGCAGGATCTAGCAAAGGAACTGAACCAAAAATGGTGTAGTTCCTTGGTTTGAAAGGTACATCTGCCAGGACCTCTGATGACATCATCACAGGTGCTTCAACCCCCTAACAGCAAGTATTAGAAGTTCACAATCAGTTCTGCATTGATCCATACAGACTGGAATGGAGTGGTAAGAGGAGGTCCTCCATTTTTCTCTTCATTTGCCCCCCCATGCCCTGTTTTAATTTTAATAGCAACCAATCAGAGCGACCCTTTTATTTTCCAGGTGGAATCTGATTGGTTGCTATGGGCAACTAAGCCAGTTTTTCATTGCATCAGTTTTAATATAGTATTTCACAAATATGGTGTTAAAGGGGTTGTCCGCTTTATTTATATTGATGACAACCCAATGCTTCTCCCAACGTAGTTATGATCACAGCCCACAGTAATCAACACAAGCACCGCCGTTCATCTGCCATTTCAACAGTTAGGGATTTTTAAGGTTTCAGTAGCAAATCAATATTGGGAGAGATTTATCAGAACTGGTGTAAAGGAAAACTGGTTTAGGTGCCCGTAGATACCAATCAGATATCCTTCATTTGTCAAAGGAGCTCTGAAAACTGAAAGGCGTAATATGATTGGTTGTTATGGGCACTAAGCTAGTTTTTCTTTACACCAGTTTTGATAGATCTCCCCCATCATTCTTATCATGTATGTCATAAATAGTGTTGAGCGAATCAAGCTTCAGATCAGAGACCCAAAGTTGATTCTTTCAAACACCTCAGTTTTAATAATGTCTCCGCGTACATCATTAAAATTTATTGCAAAGATCTTTTTGCTCGAAGTCAGGCGAGCGTTCGGTGTATTAATTCGGTAATCACATCTGCGTGTTATTTTAAAACATTTTAAAATAGGAATCTGAAGTGAGGTTTGGTAGTAGCTGGTACCTCGGCACTAAACCCGACTTCGGATTGCTATTTTAAAATGTTTTTAAAGACACACATGTGATTTCCGAATTAATTCACCAAAGTTTTGCGCGACTTCGGGTAAAACCAATTTTGCCTACATGGAGGCAATACATTTTAAGGGCTCATGCACACGACCTTATGTCTTTTGCGGTCCACAAAAAACGGATCCTCAAAAAATATGGATGATGTCTGTGTGCGTTCCGTATTTTGCGGAACGGAACAGCTGGTCTTTAATAGAACAGTACTATCCTTGTCTGAACTATTCTTTTGCAGAACGGAAACTGAATGCACACGGAGTAACTTCCGTTTTTTTTTTTTTGCAAACCCATTGAAATGAATGGTTCCGCATACGGTCTGCAAAAAAACGGAACGGACGTGGAAACCATTAAAACCAAAGTGTTTGAATGAATCGACTTCAGATCTCTGATCCTAAGCTCAATTTGCTCAACATTAGTCACAAATAAAGTGAGAATGGTAATAAAGTATGAACTAGTAGCTAACAAAACAATAGACCAATATGTAGCCTAAGAAAGTAATAACTAATAACCCATACCTGATATAACTGCCTGCTTCTCATTGTTCTTGCAGGTTATGTGATATATAAGCAACTTTTGGTACTCTTAGGCTATATACAATATATGCTATATGCGATCGTATGTATTTTGCGTTCCGCAAAAGGAGGGTCTGCAAAAAAATACGCATAACGTCCGTGTGACATCCGTGTTGCATCTGTATTTTTTGCAGATCCATTGTAACAATGCCTATCCTTGTCCACAAAACAGACAAAAATAGGACATGCTCTATATTTTTTGCAAGGCTATGGAACGGACATATGAATGTGGACAGCACACGGTGCGCTGTTTCTTTTTTGCGGATGCATTGAAATGAGTGATTCCACATACTATCCTAAAAAACGGAACGGACAAGGAATCAAAATACATTTGTGTGCATGAGACCTTAAATTGAGCATACACTGTCAGTAACCGTCAGCCAACAGCAAATTCACCCTACTTCACCATACACCCTCAGCAAATCAGGCATATATGTATTTTCAATAGGGAGAGAAGAGAAAGCCACAGAGAGATATCTCTAGTGGTGGAAAAAGGATGGGGCATTGAAATTTAAAGTACCTGATATTTGTCTGCCCCAACATCATCTGCCTGGGGAAAATCGAACACCACGTTCACATTAGATTGTCAGCATGTTCAACTGACAATGGTATACTGATTCCTTTATGTCTAAGGGCTCTTTTACACGAGCGGATTCAGTCCAAGAAATCCGCAGCGTGTAGAAGAACCAAGCCCCGTTCTGGACAGCAGAGGCACGGAGCATTAACATGATTGATAATACTCTGTGCCTCTCTGTGATCTTTTTCTACA
The DNA here is from genome assembly GCA_900303285.1 of Rhinella marina. Taxonomy (NCBI): domain Eukaryota; kingdom Metazoa; phylum Chordata; class Amphibia; order Anura; family Bufonidae; genus Rhinella; species Rhinella marina. Next base: position 68,838 of record ONZH01012024.1, on the reverse strand, counting down.
AAATCACAGTGAGATAAAGTTGTCACTGTGATTTTGTAGTAAAAAGATCACAGAAAGGCACGGAACATTATCAATCACGTTACTGCTCCGTGCCTCTTCTGTCCAGAACAGGGCTTGGCTCTCCTACACGCTGCGGATTTCTCGGACTGAATCCGCTCTTGTAAAAGAGAAGACAGTTTGCTGCAGCTCTGTATGTTGTGGGTAAACCTTTGCACTTTTCCCTCGAAAAATAACCATTTAAATAATAATTCAGACTGAACAGTTACAGATAGCTTAGAACAGTGTTCTTCAACTCCAGTCCTCAGGGCCCAGCTGCCAGCCATGTTTTCAGGATTTCCTTAGTATTGAGCAGGTCATACAATTAGTGTCAATGAATGTTGGACTGGGCTGCCTAGGGCCCACCAGTAAAATTTATTTTGGGGGCCCACCGTATGGATACATTCAAATATTACTTGCTCACATCAGCAAGATGCTACCAGATGATTGAATATGGGGGTCCCTTAAGCAACTATGAGAAGGTAGGTCCTGGGGAGAAGAGGACACTGGCTAGCTTTCCTCTACACCTAGAAGTTATTACAGCTCAGATCATGCCTATAATAATAAACTGGGTAGTTTCTCCCTTACACTCCCAGCGCCATACATGTACGGCGCTGGGGCGATGCGGGCACATGGCGCCCGCTCGCAAGTGCGGCGGGCGTCATGGCCGGCAAGTCTCTGCTGTTTCTAACAGCAGAGACTTGCCACTACTTACTAGATCGGCGGCGTCTTTCTGGGCGTTTAGATGCCGTGATCACACGTGATCACGGCATCTAGTTGCGTCTGAACCCGGAAGCGTTCGCTTCCGGGTGGTGTACAGACACCCCGTGTGGCCAATCAGGGTGTCTGTACACCATATGAAAACTGTAATCCTCGCTGGTGAAGATTACAGTTTTCAAAGTGCAATTCTTATTCTGGCCACTAGATGGCAGGCCAGGATAAGAGATGAGCAATTTTTGGATTTCTGAGTCTAGAAAATCCCTGATTGCTCATAAAGAAAAAAAAAAGCCACAATATATCAGCCCATATTTGAGCTTTCAAATAGTAAAAAAAAATTTAAAAAAATGTTAAAAAATATATAAAAAATAAAAAAGATATAAAAAGATATAAAAGTTCAAATCACCCCCCTTTCCGTATAATTAAAAAATAAATACCTAAATAACAATAAATATAGACATCATGGGTATCACCGTGACCGAAAACGCCCATACTTTTAAAATATAAAAAAAAAATTCCAATACAGCGAATTGTGTGGCGGAAAAAAAGCGTCCAAATGGCGATTTGCCGTTTTTTGTCGCTTTTTTTTTCTAAAAAAAATTAAATAAAAAGTGATCAAAAAGTCATACACACCCCAGAATGGTATCAATAAAAACTTCAGATCATCCCGCAAAAAATGAGCCCCCATACAGCTCTGTACCAAAAAGTTATAGGGGTCAAGATATGACAAGGAAAATAAAAAAAAGGCAACTTTCTAATTATTTTATCACTATCAAAACGCAGGAAAAACTATACATATTAGGTATTGCCGGATTCGTACTGACCAGTAGAATGAAAGTAATGGGTCAGTTTTAATGCACATCGAACACTGTAAATAAGAAACCCGTAGAACTGTAGCGGAAAGAGGGTTTTTTTGCAATTTCACCTGATTTGGAATTTTTTTCCCGCTTCCCACTACACCATATGCAATATTAAATGGTGGCGTTGGAAAGTACAACTTGTCCCGCAAAAAACAAGCCCTCATACAGCTATGTGAACAGAAAAATAAAAGAGTTATGGCTGTTTGAAGGCAGGGAGTGCAAAACGAAAATGTATAACCGAAAAAACCTCCGGGAGTGAAAGGGTTAATAATCTATCAAGTTTTTATATGAGCACAGGCTGGTTGAGGTGCCGTACAATGAATATGTATAAATATATAAAGTTGCTGCAGGGATCCCCCTATTCAATCATCTGGTAGCATATTGCTGCTGTGTGAGCAGGTATTATTTGAATGTATCCATACGATGGGCCCCCAAAATAAATTTTACTGGTGGGCCCTAGACACCCCAGTCCAACATTTATTGGCACTAATTGTATCACCTGCTCAATACTAAAGAAATCCTGAAAATATGACCGGCAGCTGTAGTACAGTATGTAGTATAGTAAGTCTACTGTGTTATGTGCCACTTGTGCAGGGGCTGGAAGACTAGGGGCCCACCGGGGTATTAACCTGTACTCCTGTGAGCCAGTCCGAGCCTGGTGCCCAGCGCCGTTTCTATTACCGGGTGAGGGGTGCGATCGCCCGGGGCGCGTGTCTCACGGAGAAGAGGGGGGGCGTCAGGTCATAGTGTGCGTGGGCCAGGGAAGAGATCGGAGCGCCGGACCGGAGGGTAGCCGCAGCGCAGGACAGGTAAGAAAGGTTTTTATTATTATTATTATTATTTTAACCTTATGTGGCTGGGTGGGCTGATCTGAGGTCTGATGGGGGCACATTAAACCGATCTGAGGTCTGATGGGGGCACATTAAGCCGATCTGAGGTCTAATGGGGGCACATTCTGCTGATCTGAGGTCTGATGGGGGCACATTCTGCTGATCTGAGGTCTGATGGGGGCACAATACGCTGATCTGAGGTATGATAGTGGCACAATACGCTGATCTGAGGTCTGATGGGGGCACAATACGCTGATCTGAGGTCTGATGGGGGCACATTAAGCTGATCTGAGGTCTGATGGGGGCACATTCTGCTGATCTGAGGTCTGATGGGGGCACATTCTGCTGATCTGAGGTCTGATGGCGGCACAATACGCTGATCTGAGGTCTGATGGCGGCTCAATACGCTGATCTGAGGTTTGATAGCGGCACAATATGCTGATCTGAGGTCTGATGGGGGCAGGACAGGTAAGAAAGGTTTTTATTATTATTATTATTATTATTATTATTATTATTATTATTTTAACCTTATGTGGCTGGGTGAGCTAATCTGAGGTCTGATGGGGGCACATTAAGCCGATCTGAGGTCTGATGGGGCACATTAAGCCGATCTGAGGTCTGATGGGGGCACATTCTGCTGATCTGAGGTCTGATGGGGGCACATTCTGCTGATCTGAGGTCTCATGGGGGCACATTCTGCTGATCTGAGGTCTGATGGGGGCACAGTACGCTGATCTGAGGTCTGATGGCGGCACAATACGCTGATCTGAGGTCTGATGGCGGCTCAATACGCTGATCTGAGGTTTGATGGCGGCACAATATGCTGATCTGAGGTCTGATGGGGGCAGGACAGGTAAGAAAGGTTTTTATTATTATTATTATTATTATTATTATTATTATTATTATTTTAACCTTATGTGGCTGGGTGAGCTAATCTGAGGTCTGATGGGGGCACATTAAGCCGATCTGAGGTCTGATGGGGCACATTAAGCCGATCTGAGGTCTGATGGGGGCACATTCTGCTGATCTGAGGTCTGATGGGGGCACATTCTGCTGATCTGAGGTCTCATGGGGGCACATTCTGCTGATCTGAGGTCTGATGGGGGCACAGTACGCTGATCTGAGATCTGATGAGGGCACAATACGCTGATCTGAGTTCTGATGGCACATTAAGCCGATCTGAGGTCTGATGGGAGCACATTCTGTTAATCTGAGGTCTGATGGGGACACATTCTGATGATCTGAGGTCTGATGGGGGCACATTCTGCTGATCTGGGGTCTGATGGGGGCACAATACGCTGATCTGAGGTCTGATGGGGGCACAATACGCTGATCTGAGGTCTGATGGGGGCACATTAAGCTGATCTGAGATCTGATGGGGGCAGGGGTCTGTTAGTTTAGTGATGTAAAAACTGGGGACAGGTTTCCTTTAACGTAGGAGTCCCCTTGTTTTTTACTCCTACTACTCCTATATTTTACTGAATTATGTTGTAGAGTATTTAGAGTAGGGTATGTAGAAAGTCTATTGTACTGTACTTAACAGCATAGATGATCTAGCAGTTTATACAGTCATCTTTCTAATACAATATTATAACCACAACTAGTAGTATGTGCCTGTGAAGTTGGAAACGTGCGTTTGGGAAGCCACTAAGTGGGGGGCCCATTCAAGTATGTTTCGCCCCCCTGTGCTGAACCTCTAGCTACGCCTTTGTTAATCACATTACCTCTCCGGCTCAGCCGGCTGGCAGGGAAGTGCTGCGTCTGCTTTAATTTACCTCCAGCTGGCAGTGGCAGGGGATCGCAGGGGAGGCCAGCTTTCCTTCCTGGCTCCTCCCAGCTGCGCTTTCAACTATGACCTGACTGAGGAGAAAGCGCCAAGGCCCTCCGTGGGCAAGGTAAGTGCTTGGAGGAGGGAGTTTTTGTTATTAAAATACTGATCATGGGGGGGGGGCGTAGTATGATAAGACCCCCAAATCCTCATCAGACCTCCTCAAAATAACCCCCATACCCCCGTCAGTGCTCACCACACACATTAAAAATCAGGCACTCCATAATCAGATCTCCCCTATGTCAAATCACCCCCCCCCCCCCATGATCTCAGTGCCCATTGACTGTAATGGGGTCCAGAGGTGTTCCAGCCGCTACCCAGTAAATAAGCCGGGATTCGGCTGGATAAATACCACTACAGTATTTGTACAGAGCGGTATTTGTCCAGAGCAGTATTTGCTGGCCAAATCCTGGCATATTTGCCAAGTAGCGGTCAGATTATGGGGCCAGCAGGCATTCTAGTAACAATTGGCAATGTTGGATGCCGATAGCTCCAGCAGCTGGTGTTCTGCATGAACAGCCTCCCGGAAGTTCCCTGAACTATGCCTGTATTGTGAAACAGACCTAAGATATACAAATGTACAGATGTAAGGTATGGTTGGCCAAACCATCTCAAAGCTTGGAAGGGTGCATCCCTCTAACAATAGCATAGTATCTATTGAGTAAAAATCTGCACAATACCTTGCTGTCTGACTCCAATACACAGCCTTTCAGATTCCAGACCATCTGCTTCTCTCTGGGGCACTTTAATTGTAAAGTTGCTTCCTTGGCTGTAGAAGTCCCAGAGATAAAGGTTCTCTGGTCTGGCCTAGCTCTGAAGAGCTTTCACATGTAGGACTCTCTCTCTTCAACCTGGGGTCGAACCCAGGTCCATCTCTCGGCAATCTAGGGGGTTGAGCCAAGATGGTTAACCCTAAACTTTCCATACAGTGCTATTAGGTACACAAAGACAATAATTGAGAACATCTCTGTCATGGGGAGCCGACAGCGCGCTTCCTCCGTGCAGCGCTGTCGGACTCCCACTGTTGTTCAGGAGCGAGGAAGAGATGTGCGTCCTCGTCTCCATGACAACAGGGGTGGGGAGGACCTGGTGCGCGTTCAGTCTCAGTGTGGCTGGCGTCCTTCCCATCCCCTTGACGACCGGCAGGAGGAGCTTCTGAGCGCTGGCAGGAGAGCCAGTGCTCAGCTATAAATATATGTGCTATAGGTCACGTGATGCTGGCCACGTCACGTGACCTACCTCTGAGTACTGGCAGGGAAGCCAGCACTTCCTGTTTCAGTTTGGGAATTAGGTCATGTGATGCCGCCCAATCATGTGATCTACTAGGAGCCCTATTTAAACAGGCAGCCTGCCAGCCGCAGGTTTCCTGTGATTAGTCTAACTACCAGTGCTTGTGATTGTGATCCTCTGCGACTTCAGTACTTGACTCCGGCTTGTGTTTTACGACTACGTCTCAGTCTCATCCCTTGGTACTTCACTCCTTCTCGGTTTTGACTCGGTTCGTTTATTTGACCTTGCTCCTGCTCACTCCCCTGGTTTTGACGTTACTTCCTGGTTTGACTTCGGCTTGCTGACTACCCGTTATTGTGTCTGTTCTGTCTTAGTTTTGTTTTCTCCTCTTTGTTCCCCCTCCCTGTACGCCCCAGCACGTACCTAGGCTAGGGAACATTGACTAGTTGTACGCCGTTGCCTAGGACGGGCCGTGCAAGTAGGCAGGGTCAGAGGTGGGGGTTAAGCTCAGGGCTGCACATACCCCTGTACTAGTGACAGAACGTGACAATTTCACAACAAGATAGCATGATAGCAATTACCCTTTTGCAGTAACGCTGTTTTGGTGTATTGCACATCTAGGAGTTCTCTATCCTGGCTAGTAGAGAGAGAACTATGTGCTATGTAATGTTTTTGGATGGAAATTTTTGTCTAGAAATGCTACTGTAGTTTTATGCACCACCCCACTACTGGAGTGGCTTTGGGATTTAAAAAAAAAAATAAATAAATAAAAATTATTTTTTAGTCATAAATCTGGAGTCATAAATTTGGAGTTAAACAGCATCTGTCAGCAGATTTGTATCTATGAATTCGGCTAACCTGTTGCTTATGCTCTTGGCAGCTGAAAACATCTGTGTTGGTCCCATGTTCATATGTAACCACACTGTTGAGAAAAATGAAGTTTTAATATGTGCAAAAGAGCCTCTAAGAGCAATGGGGCATTGCTGCTACTCCTAGAGCCTCCGCTCTCTCTGCAACTGCTGCAGATTGATTGGGCTAGGCAGTGTAAACATCATGACGCCTGACTTCTCCTAAAGTTAATCAAAGTGCAGCAGTAGCAGAGGAAGCAGAGCCTCTTGGAGTAAGGGCCCTTGCACACGACTGTATGCCCTCCGAGATATAAAGTCCATTGATGGTGGGCACGGGAGCGCACAGCATCATTGATTACAATGATACTGTGCATGTGATACTGGGCCACTCGCAGTGCTATTGTCCCGCACTCACAAGATCATATCAGTACAGGACAATAGTCCTGTGGGCGGCCCGATGTGCACAGTATCATTGTAATCTATGATGCTGTGCGCTCCCATGCGCACAATCAATGCCGCTCCGGGACATATGGCCCGCTCACGGACCGTATGTCTCAGAGGGCATACGGTCGTGTGCAAGGGCCCTAACATAGCTAACCACGCCCAGTTCCCAACCTACTTTTCAAAACTGGAGTGAGTGGTGTAAAAATGTTAAAAAAAAAAATCACAAAAATTGCGCAGGTAACCTAAAAAAAAACACAAAAGCCATATTTTGCTATTTTTTGAACAGAATTCTGGAGTGCTGGGCTTGATAAATTCCTTCTATAGCATTTACAGCATGCCTTTAACAAGATGTAGCTAATTAACATAGAATTGTTTTCTGACCCTTCATGTATGGCTATAAAGGTGCATTTGTCAGACGTATGTGTAATAAGTATACTATTGAGATATAAACGAGATGAACGACATATGAACCTGACAGCAGGCACCTCCATACAGACACACACCTGTACTTGGGACGCTAAGGTAAAGTAACATAGGATTGACACATTTCCCAACACACACGAAAAGTGTGTCATTGACAAAACCGCTTACACGATGAAGAAATTATTACGGTATGGCCACATGGTCTGGTTTCTGCATGTGGTGTGGATCAGATATGTCCTATTATTGTCCGCATTAGGGACAAGGATAGGACTGTTCCATTAGGGGCCAGCTGTACCATTCAGATGGGATGTATCCTAGAAGAATCTTCTCGCTCTGCATAGTGTTCCTTTAGCATCAAAATGAATCTGAACTAAAGCAAAAGAGGAGACAGAATAATTTGTTGCATATGTCTGCACACGTGAATACATTATTACAATAACCCCCACCCTTTTCTTGCTGTGATGTTTGGTATCTGTCTCATGAAAAGCCGCATCCTATTCCCTTAACCCCTATGGACATGGAGGCCCCTGATGCTGGAGCCAGCAGGACCCTGACCTTCCGGTTATAGGTAACAAATTGAAGGCATGTAAGCTACAGGCGCCCAGGGAGGGGATGATGGGGGGAGGTTAGAATTACACAGACGGCATCTGTTTCTCTTGGTATATCAACCACACAACTTGGTCCACAGCCTCAGGGGACACTACTGGCTGCATGGATGGATAAAGAAGGGGCTTCTCATACATCTTTATTATCTGTGTGTTAAGGCTACAGTCTTTCTGCAAACATTTCAGTGTAACATAATAAATGGAAGCACTCGGGCCCCCATATCTTACTTTTTAAATAACAATGAACATTTTATTCCTCCTAAGTGCTGACAGTACACAGAGTTCTTAACCTTTCAATAAACCTTTTCACAAAGCTAGAATAAAAAATGCCCTGGTTATATCCTCCCGGTCATGGACTGGAAGTCTGATATACATGTAATGCAAAGACACAAAAGGACTTACATATAATAAACTGGTAAATTTATGAGAGGTGAAATGACCATCACAACAAACTGCAGTTTTGAAAGAAATATTATAACTATGACAATGATGTACTGTAGCCATTGCACAATGCAAACAAGACTTGACTTCATTAAACACACTGATCAACTTTATGTCATAATCCTCAAGAGGTTTGCTACTGGTCCCTGATAGAATATAAATCGTATGTGTGGAATTATTATAGTAACATTACTAATTAATCCAAAATATTTAGTCTTATATGCAATATAACTAGGAGCATATGGAGGTCTTTCACAGAGAAATCCACTGTTAAACCAGACACAATGCTTTGTTGGACTAGCTTAGCTGAATGTAATGATACACACTTAGTGATATGTTGCTTCATTCTGGAGAAAAAAAAGGACTTAAATCAACTTTAATGCCCCCCCCCCCATATGACTGGGCCCCTCACAGAGGTTGTACCTCTTTCCCCGGCACTTGCAGAGCTTCTCATACCCTAGCATGGAGGAAGATACTAGGGAGGTTTGTTCCCATCGCGGCCTACTATTGGCTGCCATCGCCGGATCTTTTCATCCGCACGACAGGGAGATGCAGTGGTGGCAGTGCCGGTATGAAAAGCGACTCAGGTGCTGGGGAAGTACAACCTCTGTGAGGGGTCCGGGCATTTGGGGGGCATTATAGAATTTGGATAACCTCTTTAAGTGCACTGAGGGTGGGCCCAAGTCACTCAATGCACCCTTTCTCACTCAGCTTTTTCTGCCAGCCTTTCCCTCTCTTTCTTGATTGAAAGAGCTAGGCAAGATGACTAAGCAGGAATCAGGCCCTATGATTCAAGAAAGAGAAAAAGGAACACTTAACTGCTCATTCACATATGGATTAAAAGTACTTTTTCTCCAGAAAGAAGCAATGGATCGCTAAGTAAAAGGTGCCATTACATTGAGCTGAGCTAGCGCCTCAAGGCATTGTGGCAGATTCCCTTTAAATATCTAATTCTTGGCTTGAGTTTGCAAGTACCAGCTCATATCTAGCTGAGTGTTATCATACACCCTATTTCTACCAATAGGAATCCAGATTTTGTGTAACCAAGACAGAACCTGCTTTCATCACTAAACACTATAGTTTGCCATTGATGACCACATCAGAGTTTGCAGGACTGCCATCAAGCATAGTGTGGAGATACATAGAATCAACACCAGGTGTCATGGTGTACAGCATCTTTAGCTACCATGGCTGTTCCTGTCAGGTATTTATGGAGGGAACAGTGAACAGTATTTATTATTTCCAGGACATCGTGGTCGTTTTTTAAATTCATCTTGGATACACCTTCCCACAAACTGCCTGTGCTACACAACATACTCTTCAGGGTATCCAACACTGACCAGCCTTTAGTATGTCCAGGACATAGTAGAACGAGCCCTACTGCCTTTTTGTAAAGAGATGTAGTGTTCAAACAAGATAATATCTTCCCACCCATTGCCCGTGCAACACAACATCATCCCCTAGGCAGCTTGATTGCCAGATCTCTCCCCCATTGAGAAAATGTGGAACTGGTGAGGCAATGGATCTCCTATGCACAGCAGCCAACAAATACCTTGGTTGAACTTCAGACCCAATTCCAAAGAGCTTGGAATGAGATACCAGAGGAGGATATCCAGCATCTGTACGACCATTACAATGCCATAGTTGCAGCTTGTATAGCAGCAAGGGGAGATGCCACCCAGTGTTAACATAATCCTGCCTCATCCTATACCCTGCTGCAGAATCCAAAATAAAGGGGGCACCACTTTGGTTGTGTGATCATTGACCAAGCACCACTAGCCATTTATACTTTTTCAGAGGTTCTTTTTTCCAATTTCCTGTATGTATAAAGTAATTAGACATGAGTGAATTTCTTAAAATTCTCTTCTGGTCAAATTCTGCTGAGCTGCTCTACTTGCCTGAAAAGAGTCCTTATCCCCTCCTTCCCCTTCCCTCTCTCCTTGATTCTTCCAAACTGAGTCACAAAATATTTGGGTCGAATTTCCATATTTTAGAATCGATTCATTCATCTCTAATAGTGATAGACCGAATCATACCGTTTATCAGATGTGAAGAAGAATAAGAATAATTTATGTTCTGTTACATCAAATAATATTGTATACAAGAAAACAAGGTCAACAAACTCAAATGCGGGCAAATGACATTGAGACATGTAAACAGACCTTGAGCATTTGTATTCACAAGACTGTAACAATGCATTTGAAATAGTGACACTGTTAATGTTTTAGAAATCACTTGCATAAATAAAGTGCTCTGATCTGTCCACGTGCCTGCTGACCCTGTCTTCAGAACCTTGGTGATGGCAGCAGAAAAGCAATAGCAAGAGGCTTAAAGAGGGAGGCGGGAGACTGGTGTCCAGTTTTATTGACTATGGAGGCTGTGTGGGTGGCCAAGTTTTATATGTCCGATTTAGGAGAGCCATTAGTCACTTGGTTTAAGTACCTTTAAACCCCTTTAATTTTAAAGATGGATGAATCAAATTACACAATAACATGCTTCAACTTGTGGCCAACAAATGATTATAGGGAGTAGGATTTTAACTTGCATATATAATTCCAGGGTTCTGGAGAACCTATACTTGATGGTCAAGGGTTGTCTAAGCTTGATGTTGATTGTAATATTGTTAACTAGGTCATTAACATGCTGCTTTAGACAATATTTAGTGTTTTTCTTATAGACTGGTGTATTTCAGGTCAACATATAAAGAAACAGGTAGAGACATACAATTTGGTAAACAGATGGTAATCTTTCAATGTGTAGTAGTTAGTATCGCAGAACCAAACACATTTCAAAGGGATTTGGGGACCCACATAATTGTCAGAGTTACGGTTTGTTTGGAGTCTGGAAGTGCCCTCATATGCATGTGCTAGTATTACTTCTTCTGCTTTTAGAAATGAGTCTGAATCTTATAGAAACATGCAGGTGCAGTAAGGAGTGGGTGGTCTTTTATGACCATAGTATGATCACTAGTATGTGAAAGTCACCACCACCATGTATATTCACTCTTAAACTGACAAGCATTTTTAAGCATGTATGACTGGTGCAACCCTTTGTTCTTGGGGTTTTGTGCCGTGTGGAGCAAATGTTTAGTTGTCTAATGATAGCCGAGTACCTGCTGTAATGGCGAGGATCGGGAAAATATTTAACCACTTTAACCAAGAATCAGTAGCGACCACCCCATATAAGTGGTTTCAAAAGGAGGGAGCTCCCTCTCTCACTCATTGGCCAACTGTGAATAAATGGAATGGAAAATGATCAAAATGTCCTATATAACCCTAAATGGGAACAGTAAAAACTATGTTGTCCCACAAAAATCAAACCCTTACACAACTGTGCTGAAAAAATTTACAGTAGATAAGGGTCTTGGGATGCAGCAATGCTAATACCGTTTCCTTTGTTTAATGATTTGCATGTGCAAAAGTGGTAAAAGTTTGAAAAAAATCATATATATATGGTATCACTGTAGTCATAATGGCCCAGGGAATAAAGTTATCAAGTTATTTTTGCCAAAATATGAATATGTGAATATCATAAAATATAAAACTTCAAAACTTGCTGTTTTTTCATTTTCCCCAGGAGTTAATAAAAGGGTCACTGCAAAGGGTTAACTGATGTAATGTTATGTTGCTAAGTTAAATGTTGTGATTTGTTATATCATTGTACCTAATAGCTTTTTATGGACAACTAAAGGTTAATGCCTTGGCTCATTGTGCTAGGTTGCCAGGGGAGGTACCTGGGTTCGCCACTTGGTTAGTCTGCTCAGTGAAGACCTACATGTGCAAGCTCAGACAACCTTCATCTCAAGAGTAGGGGTGTCAGGGGCAGGCAAAAGGTTGGGGTCCCCTTCTCAGGGCAGGTGCCCATATAAGAAGAGTGAAAGTATGGAGCACTAGAATCATTTGTCTTGAGTGATTCTGATTTATGCGCAAAACTATGTTATAAAACTTTTCTTTCTTTTTTTTAGATTAAAATTTTGTTCAGATTCCATCACTTAAAGGGGTTCTCTCACTTCAGTGTCATTTATCATGTGGAGGAAGTTAATACAAGCCACTTACTAATATATTGTTATTATCCATATTGCCTCCTGGATTCATTTTTCCATCACATTATACACTGCTCGTTTCCATTGTTACAGACCACCCTGCAATCCATCAGTGGTGGTGGTGCTTGCACAATATAGGACGAAACACCAGCCTAAATGCGTTCCCATGGTCCCAGCCACCAGAGAGGCTTATGCTTTTTCCTATAGTGTGCAAGCACGACCACCACTGATGGATTGCAGGGTGGTCTGTAACCATGGAAATGGCCAGTGTATAATGGGATGGAAAAATGAATCCAGCCACCAAAGGAAACAATATGGATAGTCATAATACATTAGTAAGTGGCTTGTATTAACTTTCTCTACATGATAAATGACACTTACTGAACTGAGAGAACCCCTTTAATATCTAACATTACTCAGGAAAATACAACAAAAAAATCTAATCTGAATTAGATGGTTTGGGGGGGGGGGAAGAAAAATAAATAAATTAATTAATGAATATATAATATATATTTGTCTATAAATGTGCAGGGATAGACTAAATATATATCTTCCCTGGCAGGAAAGCAACCTGACATGGACAGTGCATATAATTAATATTAATTCTATCCTGTTCAAGGCACAGCTAATTGGAGTATCACGTATAAGTCCTAAGGCTCTGTATGTACAACCTTGGAGTTGCATGGAGCTGTAATCCATAGAAGCATATGGGGCTCTCCATGAACCATGGAAAGCTTTTATAAAAGCATATAATGGGGTTAAGACTCTGTATAGCAAATAAATGTACACATGAGTCCATTGCCGATGACAATTTTAAGCATTTCTGCATTTGTTATTGGTGTATGGTTGCATTTCATACCAGTGATGATGGAAACGACCATATCTGTTAGTGATCTGACAAGAAAATAAAGTCAAACAGATGACTGTGAACCTGAGGATTTGAAAGTTAAGGTGGTTTTCATCAATGACATGTCAGTCTTGAGAGTTTATGAGCTAAAACAAAAACCCATTTAAATGATAACATCACAAGACAAGTTGGTGCTTTCCCTACACATAACTAAACTACATACAAAATATCAGCATTGCTGGAAACGAAAGAGCATAAGTGAAGTTCTGATTTTATGTCCTGATATTTGTTACATTTGGGACACTAACATGAAGAATTTACTTACTCTCAAGAAGATGATATTTGATGCTCTGATTAGACTAAGCAACAAATCCAAACTATTTACAGAAAAAAATTAGCTGCTTCTTATGAAAAGTGCATAGAGGGACTCGTTTCAAAAGATCTCTACTCATCTGTCTGTCTTGTACTGTCTGCTCAACATCCAGAACACCCCATCCTGACCCTACAACTATTTGAACCTTCAACTTCTCATGAACTTGCTGGTGGTGGGGGAAAATTTCTTTAGCGTGTGTGCATTGCATTTTCTTCTGTTAAATGTATGATATGTCAAAGTAATCAATGTAACCTATAGGCACTGTTTGCTTTGAACTACTTGTGTATATATAATTATCCATGTTTAGATAATCCTCCTATTTTTATTTATATTTTTTATTTAATCCATTATTATATTACCATTATACCCCCAGAGAACTGTAGAATAGAGCCGAATGCAAGCAAGCTTTTTATTACATTTTTATAGCTGGATGACTAATGGGACTAACAGAGCTAACTAAGGGGCTGCTCTTTGCTATCTCTGGCAGTGCCATAGTGTTGAGTGGAGCCGCAGCACACATGCATGACCACTGTTCAGCGTGAACCCCAAAATTCGGTATCCTGGGGATAAGGGCTAAGTGTCTGTCATGGAACAACCCCTTTAACTGCTTCCCGACCAGTGCCAAGGCTGTATGGCCCTGGCCAAGACTTTAAAGATGGCACCAGCTCACGAGTGTGGCAGGTGCCATAGCCGTCGAGTGCCTGCTGCGCTTCCGGGTGTGTTCTGGCTCCCCTAGGTAGGATGGAGCCGGAATGTGTGTGGCAGCCTCTCTATTCCTCAGTGATATGCAGCTTCCACATATTAGTTCCTATGGAGCCCCTGCCTGTGGGTGGCCCAATATGTTTACTCCACCGATATCAGGGCAACCGCGGTCTTCTTTATGACAGCTGCAGGAGCAGGCATGACTTTTTAGCCATTTTGAGAAATGTTATTGTGAATTAACACCTTTAAATAAACCTCCAATAAAAATAGGAAGACGTCCAAACCTCCCATCTCACACTTCAGCCAACTTTACCAATATTTACATTGTTTGGAAATCAATTAAAGAAATTGGTCAAAAAAGGGGGCAAGGTTCAGATTCTTTGTTGCATTTTGGTTGGATTAATATGTAGAGTCTAAAGTCTCCTGCCATTTGCTCACAATGCCCTCGTCAAAATCACCCTCCAGCAGTTGTGATCATTATTAAATGGGTTTTCATACTCTAGGACTTGATGGCATATCATAGGGATATGTCATAACTCATTGATTGGTGGGGTGGGCCAATTCTCAGTAAAAAGGTGCATCAGCACTATTGCTACAGTAGTTTCTATCCATAGCTTGGCCTGGAGCACCACTGGGAATAAGCCAAAGGAGTCCCTGTACCCTCATTCTCGTGACCATAACTATATCAACCATAACATTATTGCATGGGAATTTTCCTTTAACTATCCCTAGATTGTAGGTACCTTCTAGTACAAGCATGAGCTAGATGTGGCATCTAACCAAACAATATTTTTGGTTAGATGATGTTTTCATCAGCAGGTATTGTGCAGTAAGTACATATTGATGACCTATACCTGAGGATCAATAATATATATCATTAATATTTGATTGACTCCCAGCGCTCCTGCCAATCACCTGTCTGAGAAGGAGGCAGCACTCATCTTGCTTTCAGCTATGGCACAGTGTAATTACAAGTGCTTGTCCTATTCAAGTGAAAGGAATATGCATTTGTAATTACACAGTGCCAACAAGACTTCTTGGACAGCTGATTGGCGGGGGAGCCGGGAATCAAACCTCCACGAATCAGATATTGACGACCTTTCCTAAAGATAGGTCAGCTATATGTACTGGCTGCACAACCCGTTTAAGGTGTTTTCTAGACAGGGATTTCCTGAGACAATCTTCACAGTGGTGACCACCCTCAATTCTTTGTCAAACAAATATAATATGACACTCAGGCTAGGTATACACAACTAAATCAGTGTCACTGGCCAGAAATCTAAAACGTAGAACTAAACCAAAGCTATAGTGTAAATGAAATGTAATCAAATATTAATACTTAAATATTAAATACTTAATATCATTAAAGCTAACAAAATGAATGTATAAAATAGGTCAAAATATCAACTTCTTCTATTATTGTATATCAAAAATATTTATGTTACTGAGAAAACATTATATTTTTCTTATGTTTAATACGATTTTTTTTATAATGTTGTTACTCCAGATTTTGTACCCTTCTTTAAAAGGATTGCCTTAACTTGACAATCCAATTCTATATCCTAAATCAGGTAATACTAGGGTGCACTACTGACCCCCCCCATGAGAAAGGGAGAGCCACTATTACATTTTCTGTGTAGTGGTGGCTGTAGGGAAAATGAACAACAGGCAAAGTGTCATCCAAGGGCTTCTTTAGACATCAACTGGAATTTCCCAAAAGTGTACTCAGCAGAATCATGCATATTGTGCATATTGGTTTGAAGTATGTGTGTGTGTGCCATTACTTTGTTTATATGGTATCTATTTCTTTTCATTCCTTTTATTTCTCTTTTTTATTTTTAAACATAAATGTAAATAAGTACAACGTTTCAAAAGACAAAAATAAAAGATTGCTGTACTTCTTATTTCATTCCTCCTTAAATTATATGCAGTCTTTATCTAGTCATCTCTGCTTTTAGTGCTCTACATTACCCCTTCTTTCAGAGAGTACAGGATGTAGATACGGGACAGCTGCAATTGCCACCTATATTAGCTCTCATGGTTTATTTATTTCAGGGGTGTTGCTGGGGGAGGATGATTGTCACATGTGCTGCTGGTGCTGGGAGCCAGGGGATGCCAACAAATTACTTTGCTTTGGGCCAGGGGCAGAGCTAAGAGTATTAAGCCTTTGCCCCAGGTGAAAGAAAGCCTAGCTACATCTCCTTCCTCGTGATGTAATGTTGCCTTGGCAGTTAAGCACAGGAAGATAGCTCCCCCCTTCCATTTATCTCACTTAACTCATACATATGATTAAACTAACTTATGACTACACAGTATGTAATATGATCTGGCATTGTTATTCATTAGGGAGGTGTCAGTCGGCCCAGATCTCTCATCTCAACTATTATCTTTAAGGCTTCGTTCACACGTCCGTATTTTTCTTTTCCAGATTTTCGTTCCGTTTTTTGCGGATCCATGTTTCCGCAAAAACATTCTGTTTTTACCAATTGTACATCTGCATCCGTTCCGTTTTTCCGAAAAAAAAAAAAAAAAAACGGTAGGAGGAATATATGTTGGTAGGGTATCTCTTTCTATTTCCTGGAAACGGATCCACAATTGCGGATGACATATTGATGCATTCCGCATATCATCCGCATTTTTTGCAGACCCATTGACTACAATGGGACCACGGACCGCAAATGCGGGCAAAAGTAGGACAAGCTCTATCTTATATGCGGATCCGCATAACGGAATGGAACAACGGATGCGGACAGCACATGGAGTGCTGTCCACATTTTTTGCGGAGCCATTGAAATGAATGGTTCTGCATTCTGTTCCGTAAATTTGCGGAACGGATGCGGATTAAAACATACGGACGTGTGAATGGACCCTAAAGGAGTTCTCCAGGAATTGAGAAAATGAAAATACTTAAATATTACTTTATAATAAATATATTCCCAAATACTTTTCATTAGTTATAATGGCTTGTTTTGTCTGGGGAGAAATCATCAGGAAAAATAAAATGGTCGTCATCCTATTAGTACACACAAAACCTGTCCTAATCACACAGAAGGACAAGTTGCTTCAGACCACTGAGCTAAAGAGCTGCCTCATCTTCCTCTCTGCTCTTTTTGTCAGGGATTATAGCAGAGGATGGGAGTGGTAGTGCTCTTACTGTAGGATGTGTCACAGTGGTTTCGTATGGGCACAAGTCAGGGTGTGTAGATCATGCAATTTCCAGCATATGGTGTGGTAAGAGTTAGGAAACCAGGCCAGAAGTAGAAGAATAAACGGCTCTTTTTAGTGTAGTGCAAAATGGGAGTTGTAGTACAGTCTGTACACAGTGCAAATTATACGCATAGATGTCTGTGCATGATTTAGGAAATGTTGGAAGGAAGCTATGGCCCTCTGCTTACACTATTGCCCGCTTAAAGGGGTTTTCCAGGATTTTACTACTGATGACCTATCCTCCTGTGAGCGCCGCTACCTTCCCACAACTTACCAAGCACAGCGCCGTACATTGTACAGCGACTGTGCTGGGTATCGTGCTTAGCCCCATTCACTTGAATGGGGCTGAGCTGCTCCTAGGCCACGTGACCGATGAACGTGACGTCACTGGCCTAGAAAAAGCTAAGAGAAGGCCGCGGTGCTCATGTGAGCACCGATGCCTTCTCAAACAGCTGATTGGGGGGAGGGTGATCATCAGTAGTAAAATCCCTAATAGTAACCCTAATCTAGCAATAACACTGGCAATATGCACAGTGGCAGGCAGGTTCCATGGCATGACCGGCCAAGTCATTCCTGAGGTTGAAAGGTGTCTTAACTTGTCAACCTTCCACAGCAGCAGGGTCTGGAAAGCTGTACGCAGATTACCTTGCTGATTGAGTCCTCGTCTGGCCATGCAGATTCCTCAATCTTGTCTTTCTTCCTTTCTTGCTGTAAAAATGAGAGGATCCCATAGAGATCTGTTAGTCTCTGTATTCCTGAATCTGGAGGCCTGAGGAGAGGACCACATAGTGTCTACATCCTTCAAGCTCTCCCTACAGCCTAGAACTCTCTATAGCTACAGGTGGAGCCAGCCCACACCCAAAGCTACCTCTTAAGAGAGCTGAGCCAGGATTATTAACCCCAGCCGTACCCACACCATGCACAGATATTCTGAATACACATTACATAGCATAGAATCACAATACATTACCAAACAGATACCCTTGCAGATACCCCAGTACTGGGGTACTATATACACTACTGCAGCAGGAGATCATAAAGATCAAAGTCACACTTAGGCTCCATTCACACGTCCTGTTTTTCTTTCCTGATTCGATCCTGATCCTGATCTGGATCCATTCATTTCAATGGGTCCTGAAAAAATCAGGATCGAATCAGGAAAGAAAAACAGGACGTGTGAATGGAGCCTTAGAGGCAGCGGCAATCAACTTTTCCACATTCAGAGGATCTCAGAAGGGTCATGTCCAGAAATCTAGATAATATAACAGGTTTCCAATGGTGAAGTATATGACATCAGAACTAGGCAAAACTTGGGGCTCTTTTTTTTTTTTCCTCTATTTTCTAATCACTCTGTACTAAAATTTCTATATTTGCAGCTTAAAGGTCCGTTTTGACTGGACGATACAGCAGGCGATTGTCGGGATTGAAACGTTCCTTCCCGGCAATCGTCTGCTTGTCAGTAGAGATGACCGCTGCATTTATATGCAGCGATCTCCCCCACAGTATGCAGAGGAGTGATTGCTGATGCCATTGCTTGTCCATATACAAACTTGTTTGCCGGCAACAGATGTTTTCACAACACGATGGGCTGCCGGCAAAAAACGATTTTTGTGTCTGTATAAATAGTCTATTACCCCATGAACGAGTGGGCACCTTTACTCCACCAGATTATCGTTATCGCTTCCTATGAACGATCTTGGCCCGTGTAAGATTGTTGAGTATTGTATTACAGAGGAAATTTAGACATTGGAGACTTGGGTAGAGAAGCGTTAAATACACTACCAGAAAATGAAAAAAAAGAGATAAGATAACAAATTTAGAATAAGGCAAAGCTGGAGCGTGTTACATTTAGTGATCAAAGTTCCAAGATCATTACTTTACATATAGATGCTCCGCAGACGTTTTTGTCTGGTATCAAAGTTGCTGTCTTTTGTCTGACAACACTTTTTTCATCTTCTCTCGCAGGGTGCATTCACACAACCATATGTATTTTGCAGTCCGCAAAATACAGATCCACAAGAAATACGGAAGATATCTGTATTGCATTTCTTTTTGCAGACCTATTGTAACAAGGCCTGTTGTGGAACATACATATAGATGTGGAAAGCACATGGTGTGCTACCCACATTTTTTGTAGCCCCATTTATTTATGAATTTATGGTTCCACATCCGATCTGCAAAAAATGAGAATTGAATGAAAAGCAAAAATATGCTCTTGTGAATGGGGCCTTATACAGCTGTTTATTGGATATTGTTGAAGTGTTCACAAGACATGCACCATTTGAGCAATAAAGGGACTTTGAAATGGTCTGACTCTGAAGAGTGGGATTTTGAGAAGCTGGATGGACCATCTGTCAAATCTCAGAAAGAGTTGGACAAGAAGTCTCGTTAGTGCTTCGGTGGTGTTGACAGTGGTCAGAGGAGGCCACACACATACCGTGGGTTCTGGACAGTCAAGACAGACAAGATATTGCCATATAAGAAGAGCTATTGCATCTCAAAGGACAGCCATGGCATCACAAATTGGTTCTGTAGTAGCCACCGTAGTGACCGCCTGGACGATAAAACAAACATCTACTTGATGTAGGACTGCATTTACCCTCTCCACTAGCTTGTTTGCCACATGAAATAGGACTACCATCATACATAGTGCAGAGACACACAGGACAAACACTAGGTGTCATGGTGGGTGATGTCATTAGCTATCATGGCCGTTCCTATCTGGTATTCATGGAGGGAACATTGACCAGCCTTTGGAATGTCCAAGACATAGTGGAACCAGTCCTACTGCCTTTTTTGACTGCACACTCTCCCTGGCTGAACTACAGAAAGTTGAAAGCGCTTGGAATGACATCCAGTATCAGTATGATCGTTACCATGTCAAAGTGGCAGCCTGTATCACTGTAAGGAGAAATGCCGCCCAGTATTAATGTGACCCGTCCTGAACATACAGCATATCCTGCCGAAGAACCCAGAATAAAGTGGGCACCAGCTTGGTTGTATGATCATTTACCAAGCACTACTGGCAGTTTAAACCTTGTCACCCTCAGTTTAATGGCATCAAGTTTTCCAGGTGTTCTCTTTTAATTTTCTGGTAGTACTTTTATACAGAAAGGTATGCACTTGGAATGAGAAAACAAATGCTCTCACTACATAGTATGGTAAAAACTTTTAATAATTGACATTGAATGGATTTGAGGGTGTAAATTAAGCTTTACCACCAGTATCAGACAATTGCTGCCACAGCAAAAAAGGCATGAGAACGGGTATCTGTACCAAATTTCTTGTTCTTGGTCATCCACTGTCATTGTATTTTTTCAACTTTGCAAAATAAGTGCATATGTTAGGTTAAAGCAACCTTTCAATTCAAGAGAAAAAAATCCATATTAACTAGGGAATGAACTTAGGGCTCGTTCACATCACCGTTAGGGCTTCCGTTCAGGCTTTCCGTTATAACATCGTTATAACGGAAAGAAACGGAATCCCTAGGACGGACATCAAAACGGACACCTTTAAGAGGCATTCCGTTTTGATCCGTCATAATAGAAGCCTATGGCCCTGCATAACGGATCCGTCTGGATGCCGTTATGCTGGACGGAAAACAAAGTCCTGTCGACAGGACTTTGTTTTCCGTCCAGCATAACGGCATCCAGACGGATCCGTTATGCAGGGCCATAGGCTTCTATTATGACGGATCAAAACGGAATGCCTCTTAAAGGTGTCCGTTTTGATGTCCGTCCTAGGGATTCCGTTTCTTTCCGTTATAACGATGTTATAACGGAAAGCCTGAACGGAAGCCCTAACGGTGATGTGAATGCACCCTTACCTGGTGACCTTCTTTTCATTTTCTCAGCTGCAGAACCAGCAATCTCCAGGTTCCTATTCTGCCATCCAAGATGGCCCCACTGCTTCTTAGACTCCCTGATGCATCAGTAATCCAAGACACTTCATGTTTGCCCAGTCCTGCACACAATATACATCCGGTAGGCTGAGTAGCAGTGTGGTCATCTTGGATGGTAAAAAAGGAGATGGCAAAATAGGCAGATCGGTTCATTCCCCAGTTAAAGTGAATGTGTTTATGGAACTGGAGGGTTACTTAAAAGTTCCTTTTTTTAACAAACTGAAAAACAAGGAATTTTACTTAAAGGGTTATTCCCATCTTATACAATGGGGGCATATTGCTAGGATATGCCCCCATTGTCTGATAGGTGTGGGTCCCACCGCTGGGACCCACACCTATATTGAGAATGGAGCGGGGAAATGAACGGAGAGTGCACTGCACATGCGCAACCGCCCTCCATTCATTTCTATGGGGCTTCCGAAAATAGTCAAGTCAGCTGGCTCGGCTATTTCTGTCAGCTACACAGAAATGAATGGGTGCGGTGGCCGCTCATGTGCAATGCGCTCCCATTCATTTTTATGGGAGCAGCGGGGGTCCTCCAGGCACAGCGCTCCCCGCTCCGTTCTCAATATAGGTGCAGGTCCGAGAGGTGGGACCTGCACCTATCAGACAATGGGGGCATATAGCTGGGATTGTCTAAGATGGGATAATGCCTTTACATTTTAACAGAACTCACTATAGCTGGCAGCTAAAGACATGACATTTTTAACACACTATGTTGCAGTTTATTAAACACACTTGGATACTTACTCGGAACTAGAGATGAGCAAATCATTCAAAATTCGCTTCGCCGAATGTTCATCGAATTTTTCAAAGATTCGTACCTAATATAAAGCTATTCGGTCGAAGCTGCTTACAAATCATTCGTTATTCTGCCGTGTTCTGCGAACATTCACGCACTAATAACGAACATACAGTTGTTAAAGGTACGCTACTTATGTGAACACGTACGCATGAGCGTACAAATTGTGTACAAATCCTCAGCGTACTATTGTCTAGCGATTGCGTAATACGCAGGCACACACAACGCTAGGCCGCAACGTGCAGTCCTCAGAGGCAGAGCGAAGTTTTACAAATGGCATCCAGGCGTTCTTCAACATTTAGCTCTGGAGAGCTTAAATACATGATCCGACTGATGGACCGGCAGCATTACGATGGCACACACCGACAGCCGAACCAGCAGAAGAAGGAGATCCGAGGATTGCGGCAAACTATTACGAATTCTACCAGTAGAAGCTGCGGCTACATGTCCTTTGGCACTTCTGGCCTGTGCCACCTTCTCCTTCTTTTTTTTGGAGCTCGAGTTCTGGCTGGAAGTGGAACCCTTTTGCTTTTCCGTGCCAGTCATTTTCACTTGAATGTGGCCCTGCAGGTCTTTGTCTCTCTCCCTGTCTCTCTTCCTGCCTGATTAATATTACTAGCCCTGCACTGCCTTGCACTGTCCCTGATGTGTATTATTATGGATGCCCAGAACAACACCACAATTTCCAGAAAACAATTCTCTGTCTTTCACAACTTCACAAGCTTCTGCTCGTCGCAGCACAACTGATGTCGCTGGCTTACAGAGCCAATGAGCCAATCAAAGCAAGCCCTTCCCACTAGGTCAGGTGACCGCTTTCTTCCCGGGCTTTTTGCCGCCTATTTTCCGCACGAATAACGAACTTACAGTAAAAGTTTGCTAATTAACTGAATTCGTACTCAGCAGCGGGTAAATTAACTTATACGTAGCATTACCGTACAATTCGCCAGACAAGTACATAGCGTATGCGTACAAAGGTTTAGGAACATTTAAGATTCGAACGGAGCGAATCTGAAAAAATCCGGATTCGATTCGGGGTAGAAAATTTGAAAGATTCAATACGAATCTACAAAGCGGTGAATAGATTCGCTCATCTCTACTCGGAACCCATGTAAAATACAAGCACATTAAACCTGAGAGTCTTGGGAATATTTATTATGTCCTCTACTACTTGTATATGATGATCCATTATAATACACTTGAAAACTATTTAAAGATATCTGTACGTACATACAGTTGTACACACGTGCGAATATCCATGTAAGCAGGATACCTCTAGGCAGTGCAGGGAAGGAAGGGGTGATCCACTTAACAGACTTCCCTGGAAAACTATTTGTATTCTTTTTTTAAATATGAAGAAAATATTTGTAGCATCCCCATCTCCCTTAGGGAATATCTACAAGAGAGTGAGAGGATGGCCTGTAGATTAGAGGACGTTCTCTGAATCTCTTAGGAGCTCGGTGAATTTATCTCCCTGTCTTCCTATGCAGCTGTTATTTCTCTCACTCTCTATTTATCTGTCTCCATTTTCCGTGTGTCATAGCACTGACATCACTGCCTCCTTCTGCATTTTCCAGTCTTTTACATTTTTTGTTCTATGGTCTTGACAATACTGCATACTCAATTATATAAAGATTAAGCGCATTTATCATCACGGATATTCAAAGCAATGCAAAGAATTCACAACCAGTCCTACCATCTCTATGACAAGTTAAAGGGTTTGTGTCACTTCAGCAAATGGCATTTATCATGTAGAGAAAGTTAATACAAGGCACTTACTAACGTATTGTGATTGTCCATATTGCTTCCTTTGACAGCTTGATTCATTTTTCTATCACATTATACACTGCTCATATCCAGGGTTTACGGCCACCGATGCAGCACAGATATGAGGTGGCCAGGATGGTAGCTGCTTCACATGCATGCCTATGCACAATCCCCTAGTCCAGGCCACTAGAGACTGACGCTTTTTCCTATAGTGCGTAAGCACGCCCACCACTGCTAGATTGCGGGGTGGTCATAACCCCTGGATATAAGCAGTGTACAATGCGACTGAAAAATAGCTCAAGCCAGCAAAGGAGATAATATGGACAATCACAATACATTAGTAAGTGCCTTGTATTAACTTTGTCTACATGATAAATGCTATTTGCTGAAGTGAGACAACTCCTTTAAGGGAGGTTATCCGTTTAGACAAGCTCTGGCCAATAGTGACAGCCTCAGTGGGAGAAATGTAGTATTTCATGGAGGGCACGAAAACACATGGATGGTCATTCATTTATATGGTTGCCAAGTAGACTGGAGAAGCCTTGTATGATCATGTGCCTTAAGGGGTTTTCTGGATCTTAAATGGTCATTAACCTTTGTAAGAACTTTGCATAAATCAATAGTACAAGCAAGTACAATGCTTCACTGAAGTATCAGATTACAGCAGCCAGTAGAAGACTTTTGAGAATAAGGAGTGAGCTACTGGGAGAAAAAGCCATTTTTCTCTGATAAGTTATATTACAACGTTTCTTACATTCACCTGTACTATTGATTTATGCAAAGTTTGAACAATTATTGACCATTTAAATATTGATGACCTACAGATGTAGCGAGCTAAAATTGACTCTGATAACATATGTCTCAGTGTTATCTCAGTTATCTCGTGACAAAAGCCATTGAACTCCATTGAAAGCAGGGCTACGCTCGGGTCCGCTCGGTGTTCGGCCGAACACAGAGTGTACTCGAGCGCAATGCCCGAGTCTCTTCCCCTCACTGTAATGTTGATTTGTACGCTAATGCGTACGCATTGTACTCTAATGCGTACAAATTCAGTTAATTAGCATACTTTTACGAGTGAAAGAAGTAAAAGAGGAGAAGTCGCGATTCTGACCTTTTTCTATTAACCAGACACCCTCCCCTCTTCCGAGCGGGGGGTTTCTGGTTTAGCCCCATTGACTAACATTATGCTCGGGTGCTCGGCCGAGCACTCGAGCAATCCCTAGTGCTCGGCCAGAGCACCCGAGCATACGAGCAGAGGTGCTTGCTCAACGCTAGCGTTAGAGGTATGGCTAACCACTTTTTGGCTGTCTGTGGCTGACCATTTCTTTGAAAGGGGAGATTTCTTCTGCTATGATGATCTCCATTACACACACCCTCCAGCTGCAGCATGATCTTGTGAGACTATGCTGCATACTACCCTCTGCTGGCACAGCACCTCACTCCGACTGGAGTATCCTCTCATCGGCACTGGCAGATGTGAGATGCTGTCCTAGTTTGAGATAGTATGCAGCATGGTCTCAGAAGAATAAGTAGGTCTCATGATATCACACTGCAGCTGGTGGGTGGATGTGACGGAAATCATCACAGCAGAATAAACCTTCCCTTGCAAAGAAGAAAAGTAGCTAGCCACACCTCTATAGCTAATCACTTTAGATTGACTTATTTGTGCTGAAACTTAAGGAGGGCATAAGGTGTTTGTGGGAATTTTTGCCTATTCATCCAGAAGAGCATTTGTGAGGTCAGACGCTGATGTTGGATAAGAGTGTTTGACTCTCCATTCTGGTTCATATTAAAGGTCTTCAATGGTTAAGATCAGGGCTCCATGCAGGGCAGTCAAGTTCTTCCACATCAAACTCATCCAACTATACCTTTATGGTCCTTGCTTTGTGCACTGGGACATGCTTAAACAGAAAAGGGCCTTCTCCAAACTATACCCACAGGTTGGAAGCATTCAATTGTTCAAAATATCTTGGTATGTTGAAGTATTAAGATTTCCCTTCACTGGAACTAAGGGGTCTAGGCCAATCCCTGAAAAAACCTCATTATATCTCTTCTACCAAACCTTACAGTTGGCATAATGCAGTCAAGCAGCTAACCTTCTCATGACATTCGGCAAACCCAGACTCGTCCATCAGACTGTCAGACAGAAAAGTGTGATTCATCACTCTACAGAACATTTCACTGCTCTAGAGTCCAGTGGCAACGTGCTTTACAGCACACTCTCTGAGACATTGCGCTTGGTGATGAAAGGCTTGCAGGCAGCTGCTTGGCCATAGAAACCCAAGCCATGAACCCCTATGGCACACCATTTTTGTGCTGATGTTAATGCCAGAGGAGGTTTGTACTCTGGAATTATTGAGTCAGCAGAGTTTTGGTGTCTTATATGCACTTTGCATCTCAGCATGCAGTGACCCCGCTTTTTGACTTTATGTGGTCTGAATTGCTAAGGGATCTAAAGGCTTCCACTTTGAAATAATACTACTGACAGTTCATTGTGGAAAATCTAGGGGGGGAAGAAATTTCATGAACTGACTTGTTACAATGGTGACATTCTATTACACTACCAGGTTGGAGTTCAGTTACTTCTGTAGAGAGACCTATACTTTTACAAATGTGTGATTGAGAGCAGGGCTGTGGAGTCGGTAAGCTAAAGCCCCGACTCCAACTCCGACTCCGACTCCTCAATTTCCCCTGACTCAGACTCCGACTCCCAATCTAACTCCGACTCCCTCATACCTGGAGCATGTTTAAGTGATAACGTTAAACAAACTTTGCATAAATCAATAGTACAGATATGTCATGACAAAAAGAGTTTGTAATATATGTTTTACTAGATATCTCTACTCTGAACTTTCAGTATCGGGCTTTTCTCTGGGTACAGCTCACTAAGGGCCTGATGTATGAAAACTGTCTAGGTCTAAGACTTTCTTTTTTGCCCATAGCAACCAATCAGAACTCCCCTTTCATTTCTCCAAAGCACTATATGAAATGAAAGGTCTGATTGGTTTCTATGGGCAACAAAGAAACTTCTACACCTAGACAGTTTTCATACATAAGGCCCTAGGTGTTACATCAAAGGAAAAGCTAACTAAAACATAAAGCAGAGAGAACATGCACTGGAAAAGTTATTTATGCAGTTTATTGAAAGTTTAGATATACTAAGAAGTACTTGCCTTAAAGGGGTTTTCTCAGCACATTGATTCACTGGCTGACAGGCAGTTTGCACTTACTATGTCTCCTCAGGCCGCGGGGGATCTCCAGCAGTTATTAGCATATATTAACTTACTCTGACAGAGCAGGAGGTTGTGATCTCTAACACAATTACAGGTAAAGCCATCTTTCTCAGTCCTCAACAAATCACTCCTGCTCTCAACCAGTCAGATAAGTCTTTCTGGTCTGCAGGTTGCCATAGAAGCCTGTGTACAGTGAGAGACCTGTTGAACTGTCTATAGTTCATGACTAAAGTAAAATCTACTGACCACTGTATTTAGAAAATGTCTTCTTTTAACTGTCCCTTTATGTTGAAAGCTAATCTTTGTAACTAGTGAGAAAACCCCTTTAATCCTGTTTTCTCTAGTAGCTCTGAGATGAGTACAGTCATTCCTTCCCAGTGCCTTTTTCCTCTGATCTGTAGCAGAGTAGTTTCACTTCTGAGCATCTACATGAAGGGCAGCAAACAGTCATTTCAACTGAAAGCCTAGATCCTTAGTTCAGGAATAGAACAGACATCTCTAGAACATTTCATCATGTTCCCAAATTCTTATGAAAATATATTCAGCACATACTGCATTGAACTAAATGTACCAATTTATTATTTATTTTAGGAGTTGAGTCGGTCCATTTTATACCGACTCCAACTCCGACTCCACCAAAATGGTCACTGACTCTGACTCCGACTCCACAACTCCACTCCGACTCCACAGCCCTGATTGAAAGGTACATCCCCAATACTTTTCCTTATAGTGCACATCAATGAGCCAAATTCACTAGTAGTTCTTCTTTGCACCACTTTTGATAGGTTCTAACCACTGCTAACCAAGATCACCCCACAAGACCTGCTGTATTGGAGATGCCCTGTCCAGTCATCTAGCCATTACAATGCAGCTCGCTCATTTTTCCAGCACACCAAATTCAAAAACTGATTGTCTACTTGATGCCATTGCCATAAGTTAGCCAGTTGTATTCACTTTACCTGCCAATGGTATTAGTATTTTGGCTGATTGGTGTGCGTGTTAGCAAGGCTGGTTCAACAAAATACTTACATATGAACCAGGTAAAAACAATCTTAAAGCACATTTATGTAATAGACATACAACCAGATACAGTTTGAGAAAAAAGCCATAGCTACATCATCTAAAATGTTAACTTTATAGTTGCCGCTTCTCTGTTAATAAATACGGTTACTCATCACTCATATACTGTGCTGTATTTTTAGTTTACTGGCTGAAGACAAATATTTGTGCCCTTCCAAATGATATGTTGCTCTAATTAACTGCTCTCTCGATGTTCCTTACAAATGAAAAAAGAATTGCACAAATTAAACTCATTTTCCCTGCCTGACATTTCCGCACTCGACCATCTCGGCCTTTCATTGAATTCTCTAATTTGTTCTAATACGCTCACTGCCTACATCTCTAGCCATCCATGACGCTTCTTTTCCTGGCCTCCATCCTTCCCGTCTTTGCGGAGGGATTAAAGAGCTTTCTGTGCATTGCCACAAGTGCAGGAAATCAAGTTAAGGGACGTATTAATTGGGGCATCAAAGGGCGATCTTGTTTCAGGCAGTTTCCTTCCTAGCGTCACTTTGATGCTTCCTCGCTGGGCTCTGTTTCTCATTAAAAAGAGCCCTTAATGGCTAATGTTGTTTATGCATGTTACAATTATGTCACTGTGTACGCCGTCTGACGTTGATTGTTTCAGGGGATCGAGGGAGTTTATGGGGGGGTGGAGGAGAGTTCCCGAAATGTGAGTAAAGGGGTAAGGTCTGAAAGAGGGAAAGCAGTAGAAATACTATGAAAAGGAGGTCAAGAGCTAGCAGGTTGCACCATAAAAATGGAATGAGGGTGGAGTGTGCTGTATTAGAAAAGTTCCAGAATAGATATTAAAACCTTTGTATCCACTTATTTAACGGAGTCTAATAAATATGCAAATCTTCTTTGAACTACAATAACCTGGCACATTGTCAGAGTTATGCTGTTGATTCCTGCCATGTTGCACCTTTGAGCAATGTTACTAAATAACCATCATTATAAAGAATAGCTAATTAATGTTATACTTAATGGTGAGAACAGAATAACATAAACCTGAAACCAATTCCATATGCTTTCTATTATGCAGGTGTCACAGAAAGACTAATATTAACAAGCTGTTTATCTCAGAAATCCACGCAGAAGCATTTTTAAGGACTATGAACTGTGAGTATTAATGTTAGTAGTACTATGATTTCACGTTAATATAGTGCATAGGGTTTTTTTTTTCAAGAGAACTATATATAAAAAGGGCTACAAGGGATTACATTTTTTAAGCCATATCCACTGCCACTGATCCCCTGCTGCTCCTGGTCCTGACTTGAAATGTCAGAGATGCCAGGAAATGCCCGCTCTGCCAATCAATGGCTGTAGTGGTGACTCGCCTCAGTCAGTTATTGTTTGTGCGTGCTTTCTTAACGTTTCGGCCATGTTGAGCAGGCACTGGGAAGTGCAGGGGTAATGAATCAGTGATGGTGAGTATGGATTATTTTTTTTATTTTAACCCTTTGTGACCCTTTAATTATTACATTGAACAGTCACATTTCTTGCAAATCCTACAGTAGCTGAGACTTCTCAGTGGCCAGATCATAAACAGCAGGCATCTTGTAGGGTGTTATCACAATATGTTACATTTTTGCCATTTTTTATTTGTTAAAAAATTCATGCATTTTTTACAAGCCTTTTTTTGTGTGGCTTTATCTAGTCGCACGTTTTTCTTGCATTTTTTCAGATTTTTTTTATCTTATAGATAAATCTATGGGTGTTTATATGCCCTTTTTATAATTTACTACCGGCCATGCTGGCCAGTAGTAAATTGTAAAAAGGGCATATAAACACCCATAGACATTTAGCTGAGCATTTTTGGCTAAAAAGATACAGACAAGAACACATGGCCCCAGATTTACTAATGTCTACAAATGGTGCAAATTGTCACAATTTAACAAATGCTTCTAAAAATGTTTCCAACTGGCTTGAAAGGGTTCATCACTTCACGAGCAATGAGAGTGGCCTAACATATGGCATTTTGCACCAAAATTGTGTCACAATTCTGTCTAAATGTTAGCCAACCAATAGTTGGTATATTTTTAAATAAAAGGTGGAAGATTTTTTCAAACTGGTGTAAAGTAGAACTGGCTTAGTTGCCCTTAGCAACCAATCAGATTCCACCTTTCATTTTCCAAAGGAGCTGTGGAAAGGTGAAATCTGGTTGGTTGCTATGAGCAACTAAGCCAGTTCTACTTTACACAAACTTGATAAATCTCCACCACAGTGTCTATTCCTGCACCAGATTTATCATCCAGCCTGAACCACTGTGATAAATCTGGTGTAGGACTAGACAGTCAACTTTGCAACAAATGGATTTTCATTGTAAAGTCAAATCATATTTATTATAAAGTTTCCCCCTGTTTTATGCCACCCAGTTAAAAATGTAGCACCACCCACAAAACATATATCTGCCCCTTACTAAACTGCTGGCCTTGTTGCAAACCAACCTAAAATGGAGCAAATATCTTATAAATGTGGAACAAATGCCAACGCCACCAACAAAACAGGTAAAAACATTCAACTTTTCAGGTGTAAGCCCATTCGACATCACCCCCAACATCTAAAGGTTTAGCAAATTTGCCGATGGTGGTTTTGAAAAAAAGATGGGTTTACATGTTGCTGCTGTGGGGTGGTAGTGTGCTACACAGCCAAGAACCATGGGACAAAACTCAATCGTTTTACTACAAATTCCCCTGGTTTTGCAGCAAGTACAGGTGAAGAATGTTTTTTTTTTCTGTGTTTCATCTGCACTTGCTGCAAATCCATGGCAATACTTGGTGAGCCACCACAGTTTTACCAGATAGCAATTGCTAGTATATCATACCTAGGGATGAGCAAACTTGTGTTTCAATTTCAGCATACAAGGTTCGGGTCACCCAAAAGTTCTGTTATGGGTTCCGCTACCACGGACCATAACTTATAGCGGAAATCATAATGGAATTCTTAGATAACCCGAACCTTGTACGCCGGACTTGAAACACAAGTCCACTCATCCCTAATCACACCATTGCCCTGCATCCACAACATGGAAACCATGCTGTTCAGTCACTAGCAACCATTCTGATTAATATGCCTACAGAACAGTGATTAAAGCAAGTTGATTGTAAAGTCAGTTGATTGTCAGAAAGTTTTGCGGACATGAACTGAAATGATGAAATCCAACAAAAAAAATGATCAAGGAAGCTGATGATGAAGTTGTTATGTATATGACGCTTTGTGAACTTTTAACCCCTTAATGTCTTGCGTATTTTAACCCCTAAGGACCAAGCATTTGGTTTGTTTTATTCATGATTGCATTCCAAGATTCACAACTTTTTTGTTTTCAGTTGATGTTGTTATATGAGGGCTTGTTTTTACAGTACAAGTTATATTTTCCAATGTTGTCATTCTGGGCTACGTATAATTAATTAACCTTTGACAATTTTATTAGCAGATAAATGCAAAAAAACACCGCAATTATGCCTTTGTTTTTACACTTTTATTCCACATAATGTTTACAGTGTTGCAAAAATAGCCAAATAACGCCAGGTTCACATCACTGTTTTGTTTTCCATTTTTTCTGATCCATCAGAATAGCAGAAAACATCAGTTTTTGTCAGTTCCCTCAAAGATCTGTTATTTTAGATGGGGAAAAAGTCCTGTATGCATGTACAGCATTTTTCCGTAAGGGGGTAAAGCTATACTACTCAATAGACTTGAGTGAATCGAGCTTTGGATCATAGATCCGAAGTCGATGCGTTCAAAAAGTTCCTTTTTAATGCTGTTTACATCCAGAATTAAAATGTATTGGCTCTTTGGAGCCAAAGTTCATTTGCCCAAAGTCACTCAAGTCTTCATGAATTACTATGGTATTCCTATCTGCGTCTTTTAAAGTATGAATCCAAAGTGGGCTTTGGTACTGGCTGGTACCTTCAGACCTGTGACATAGTATTACATCACATGTCAGGTCTATAAAGATGGTGCCCACTCAGCAAAGAGAGCACCATAGCAACCAGGTGCCTGCTTTTTCACACAGAAGACACCCCCGGGGCCAATGTCTGCAATAGGTGGTAATGCCAATCATGGACATTTATTCCCTCAGATGCCGTGGTCAGATGCAAGGCTGAAAACCCAGAAGTGTACGCTTCTCAGGCAGGAATGCTTCTCCTGGGTTGAGACTGAGGAAGGTGTTCCAATGCAGTAATAACTCAGAGCCTGTACTAAGCTTCTAGGCTTATTGCTTGTTTACCACAATTCAGACCAGCAGATGACAGCACTGAATTGTAATACAGCAATCTCTGTATAGAGTAATGGATAAAATTCCATTAATTTACAAAAATTGCAATCTAATGATGGCAAAATCATGAGGGAGGAAGAAGGAGGATGCTCAAATGACCCTGGCAGGAAGTGTGTGGGGGGTGTGCGGGTGTGTGGGGAGGGCCTTGCCCTGATTGTCTCACAGTCTGGCAGATAGCATGGATCAGCCAATTAGTTGGGCAGCAGGCAGGGAGATGCCTGTGTAGAATGAGCGGAACTTCATTCTGTGCATGCAGTGTTTGACAGAAAGCAATCTTGGACAGTATAGAGAGTCACAAGCAAACATCTCTTCTAATGTAGCAGGGAAACAAAAAAAGTAAATAAGTGTGTAGAATAATAGGGAATTTGATCGGGGAAAGCAGTTTGAGGGAATGAGAGGCTGAAAGGCTGGGGCACAGTGCTTAATAATACAGCTGCTGCAGAACCTCATTCTTGCTGTTCTGAAGTACAAAACCAGCCATCTCCAAGAATTTTTTTTTCTCATTTGAACAGAGAGACAGCTGTTTTTCCCAAATCCTCAAGTTTCTACATATTATTATTGCCAGTATACACTCACCGGCCACTTTATTAGGTACACCATGCTAGTAACGGGTTGGACCCCCTTTTGCCTTCAGAACTGCCTCAATTCTTCGTGGCATAGATTCAACAAGGTGCTGGAAGCATTCCTCAGAGATTTTGGTCCATATTGACATGATGGCATCACACAGTTGCCGCAGATTTGTCGGCTGCACATCCATGATGCGAATCTCCCGTTCCACCACATCCCAAAGATGCTCTATTGGATTGAGATCTGGTGACTGTGGAGGCCATTTGAGTACAGTGAACTCATTGTCATGTTCAAGAAACCAGTCTGAGATGATTCCAGCTTTATGACATGGCACATTATCCTGCTGAAAGTAGCCATCAGATGTTGGGTACATTGTGGTCATAAAGGGATGGACATGGTCATCAACAATACTCAGGTAGGCTGTGGCGTTGCAACGATGCTCAATTGGTACCAAGGGGCCCAAAGAGTGCCAAGAAAATATTCCCCACACCATGACACCACCACCACCAGCTTGAACCGTTGATACAAGGCAGGATGGATCCATGCTTTCATGTTGTTGACGCCAAATTCTGACCCTACCATCCGAATGTCACAGCAGAAATCGAGACTCATCAGACCAGGCAACGTTTTTCCAATCTTCTACTGTCCAATTTCAATGAGCTTGTGCAAATTGTAGCCTCAGTTTCCTGTTCTTAGCTGAAAGGAGTGGCACCCAGTGTGGTCTTCTGCTGCTGTAGCCCATATGCCTCAAAGTTCGAGGTTCAGAGATGCTCTTCTGCCTACCTTGGTTGTAACGGGTGGCAATTTGAGTCACTGTTGCCTTTCTATCAGCTCGAACCAGTCTGCCCATTCTCCTCTGACCTCTGGCATCAACAAGGCATTTCCGCCCACAGAACTGCCGCTCACTGGATGTTTTTTCTTTTTCGGACCATTCTCTGTAAACCCTAGAGATGGTTGTGCGTGAAAATCCCAGTAGATCAGCAGTTTCTGAAATACTCAGACCAGCCCTTCTGGCACCAACAACCATGCCACGTTCAAAGGCACTCAAATCACCTTTCTTCCCCATACTGATGCTCGGTTTGAACTGCAGGAGATTGTCTTGACCATGTCTACATGCCTAAATGCACTGAGTTGCCGCCATGTGATTGGCTGATTAGAAATTAAGTGTTAACGAGCAGTTGGACAGGTGTACCTAATAAAGTGGCCGGTGAGTGTAGCACCCCAATAGCATTTTGCTGCTTATCAATTGCATATTTTTTCAGTGCATTTTATTTGTCCATTCTTATTAAATGCAGTGCAATTACACAATTTGTATACCAGTAGAATTAAGCACAACATGTACTTTACCATAGAGAAAGGTCTTTTCTGAAACTGTGTTTTTAAATGCATATATCAATAGTCAAATCTTACCCTGGCCTTTCCTGCATAGTTATTTTGGTGTTGTGGGGGGTAAGAATAATTAGATTACAAGTTTGCAAAGTGTGTTCTACAGTAGAGAAAGTATCAGAATAAGTGTTTCCTCCTTCTTCAGGTGTTTGTGGCAACCATCCTGCATCTTCAAGCAGTCCAGTGTCTTTCTCATCATGATCACCAGCTGCTTCTTTTCCTGCTTAGACTCCTCCACTTTCTCCTTCGCTCCATTCTGAGTCATCCATAATGCAATGTGTGACCACGAAAAAACAATTCTAGACCAGCAATTAGCTTATATGAAAGCTGAAAAATTTGGTGCACTTCTGCGCCTTCGCCTATGTTGAATTTTTTGGACGTGTGGTCCAGGCAGTGTTCTGAAATCTTGGCCAGGCAAGCAAGAGTACCACGGAAATATGGAAAATGTTACTTGTCGGTCCACAAATGTGGTGCACTTTTGTGCCTTTACCTAAATTAAATTTTTCTGGGCTCTGGGCCAGGAGGTGTGCTGGGACTCTTGGCCAGGCAGACAAGAGTGCTGCTGCAATATGGAATATTTGAATCATCGGTTCCCTAAAGGCAGCAGAATCAAGTAGTACGGCAGTGGGTGCACCACCAGCAACTTACACACCATCAGATTGCTAGGCGGTTAGAGTTGTTACTTGGCTCCACATTCCCTTATCAATGACTGACTATGGGGCAGATCAGGAGGTGGAAGATCAGTCTGAGTGGGAGAAGCAGTAACTGATGATGGCAGTGACAGGCTCACTGTACTGCATGTAGATGCACCCTTTGCTGCTGCAAAGGAGACCGAGAAAAGGAAGACACTGTTATTGTCACGCTCTGGTATGGAGGGTATAGCCACACCAAGCCTAAGAGGGAAGGGAAAAGGTCACCTCCTGCAGGTAACCCTGAAACTAGGTCCTGACTGACTACCAGTATGAACAGGCCTTAGTGGTAGGAGAGTTCATACACAGGAACCTAATAACACCTGACCCTAGAGAACCCTGCAACTAGTGACAGAGGAAGGAGTCAACCCATTCCTCCAAAAGGAAGGATGAACAGGAGACTCCAGAAGGCAAAAACAGGGAAAAGTAGGATAAACACAATAAGGAAAATGACACTTATCTTAATGCAGATATTGCAGCAACCGGATCTCAGCCGAGAACCACACCACACACAACAAAGTCAGCAGAAAGTATAAACCGCAAGGGATACTGGGAGAGGAAGGGATAAATAGGGGAAAGACAGTCACCAAACCCGCAACAGCTGAGGGGAAGGGGTGTGGTAAACAGCAACCAAACCAAAAGGAAAACATGTCAAATTATGTCACTTTTGAAAGTCTAGCCGATCACCTGCAACCTGATGCAGGCACGTTAGTGACAGTTATTGAGCTTAGCTTATGTCTGGCACGTATTTAGACTACACTCACAGTATCAGCATTATCACCACTTCCTGAGCTGACTATGATAGAAGCAAATCTTGCACTGGCAGTTCTTTGGGAGGTTCTAACCATATAGTGCCTCTGCTCTTTATTCCTGCCACAGCTGTCACCTCAACACACTCTTCCTCTGATGTCAGCTCCCCCTCAGCACCCGTATCTGGCTTCCAGGTCCTATCTAACACACAATCATTGTCAAAGTCCTCACCCTCCTGCCACTTTTATCAGACTCCGATATGCCATTGTGGTTCCTTGGTCACTTCCTGACTCCTTGCTCTGTATTTGCCCCCAGTCTCAATGTTGCTATGAGTGCCCCTACTGCCACCATCATGACTACAGGTGCCACTACTACCACCACCACCACGAACATAGCTATGCATGGGGTCCCCTCCCTACCCTTTGAACCTTCTCCTCATGACAGTCCAAACACTGACTGTTCTCACACAATTCATCAACAGGGGGACTGTCTTGAGTATTTTCCATATCATGTGGTGGAGATTTGTTGCCTCTCTTTAAGAAAAAAAGAATGTTCCTTACTAGGAGGGGGCAGTGAAGACAGAGGATCCAACTGAAAGGCTGTTCTGGGGCCGCAAGGAGGAAGAGCAGGAGGAATGCTGTGACCCCCTGGTTTCAAGGCACGGTGTCAGACTCAGAGGTGACATCCACATCATCCTGCTGAGACTGAGAGGAGGAGTGAGCCATCATGCCCACATTATCATCTTCTTTGTTCTTAATAGTATATGGTGCCTATCGGAAGGCAGAAAGAATTGTGGCCTACTACAACTACTGGCCAGATGGCTGGTGCGTCTACTGCTGTTTGCACAACTACCCACATTCTGACTCTTGGATGATGAGGAATAGGACTTTCATTTTGCAATCTTCCATCTTCCAGACATTTAGTCAAGTCACAGAACTGGTACATAGATTATTCAATGGTAGCAACATTTCAAGTGCCTTTTCTGTAATTTAAAGACAATACCTCTTGTATTGACAATTTACAAGGGTAATAATGCAGTTTTTACAGTAAGATTCATTTGCTATGATTACACTGTGACTTGAAATAATACAATACATTCACCAAAATGGGTATAGTAAATTTGTTTTGCAGTAAAACACGTTCAAAAACACAGGTCTACCAATGCAATGTTTACAATAAAATGCAGTTGCTGTGATTACAAAGCGTCTTGAAGTAAAACTATAGGTCCACTAAAACAGGTATAGTAAATACTGTTTTTGCAGTAAAATGTGTTCAATAACACAGGTCTAGTAATGCAGTGTTTTCAGTAAAATGCATTTGCTCTGACTACACAGTGTCTTGAAGTAATACATCAAGTTCACTAAATGGGTATACTAATGACATTCTTGTAGTAAAAGGCCTTTACATTTAAATTTTTATTTTATTTTTATTATTTTTTTAGAAAAAAAGGGCAATTGCTTAAAGTTTGCAGCAGATTATTTGCTATTGGGGTGCTGGCACTGAGCCTATGAACTGTAGAAACTTGATATTGTCACAAAAAAAATGCCTGGCTTTCTTCATACAGAAAAAAATGATTTTGTAATGTAGAACTTAGTGGTTGTGCGCCATTTTTGTTCAATCTGTCCGAAGCATATCACTAAAACTCCAAATTAATTTGCTAGATCATTTTTTGTGAAATTCGTAACGAATCCGATTAGTTTAGAATCGATTCATTAAATAATGTAATGGCTCTTTACCGAATGCAAGAGATTTTAAATGATTTCTACACTGGTTGCTCACAAATACCTTGTTGGTGTAAAATAATATAATCCATTGCTGCGGCATTTACATAACGTTGGCATGATTCTTTCTTCTTGAACAACGCATGCAGCTTCTGCAAACAACGTAACTTGAGTTTTACTGTTTATGATCCGAAATACAAATATAGTTGGACGGACTTAAGAGGGCCTCAGGATAGATAGCTAACAGAAAAAATGTAATTAATTAAAATAGTCGTTGCATTATGATTAGGGTTGATCGAACCCCAACCGCAAAGTTCGGGTTCGTACCGAACTTTGCGAGTTCGAGTAACCGGACCAGAACCCGGACTTTTTCACAAAAGTTTGGGTTCGAGTTCGGTCTTCAAGGAATTTAATTAGTTACCGTTATAGCATGGTTATAACGGAAAATAATAGCATTCTTAAGGCAGAATGCTAAATAAAATGGCCTTCTAGGGGTTAAAAATAATTAAAAACTCACCTTGTCCACTTGATCGCGATGACGTTGATCATAGGTCCAGACCTGCGATGACGTCATCGCGCTTACCACGTGGTGAGCGCGGTGACGTCACCGCAGGTCCTTTTGCAGGTCCTGAAAGAAGAAGAAGAAGAAGGAAGACACCGGCTGCGCGATCAAGTGGACAAGGTGAGTTTTTTAAAATTATTTTTAACCCCTAGAAGGCCATTTTATTTAGCATTCTGCCTTAAGAATGCTATTATTTTCTGTTATAAGCATGTTATAATGGAAAATAATAAAGGGAAGTTCGGGTGCCCATTGATTTCAATGGGGTCCGGTTTCGGGATGAAGTTCGGGTCAAGTTCGGGTCCCGAACCCGAACTTTGACCTGAAGTTCGGCCGAACCCGGCGAACCCGAACTTCCTTGGGTTCGCTCATCCCTAATTATGATATATACATTATAGAGGCTGTACGGACAAAATTCATAAACTTTACTTAAAGGTGTTGTCTCACTTCAGCAAATGGCATTTATCATGTAGAGAAAGTTAATACAAGCATTTACTAATTATTGTCCATATTGCCTCCTTTGCTGGTTTGATTCATTTTTCCATTACATTACACACTTCTTGTATCCAGGGGTTATGGCCACCCTGAAGTCCATCAGCGGTGTCTGTGCTTGCGCACTACAGGAAAAGGTGTGCCTATGTGCAATCAAACAGTCCAGGCTACCACAGAGGCTTGCGCTTTTTCCTGTACCGTACAAGAGAAAATGAGCAGTGTATAAGGTGATGGAAAAATGAATCCAGCCAGCAAAGGAGGCAATATGGACAATCACAAGACATTAGTAAGTGCCTTATATTAACTTTCTCTACATGATGAATGCCATTTGCTGAAGTGAGACAACCCTTTAATATAAAAGAAAAAAAAACCATTGAACTGTAATTTCATACTTCTTACACCAATGATAGTGGTTACCTCATCAATAAGCAAATTCCATAGGTCCACCGAAAAGTTTTTAAAATTATTTTAAAATTTTTTTAAAAATTATACAAATTCAAATCAGCCCCATATTTATAAAATACATAAACAATAAAAAACATGACAGGCAATGGGGGCTGCTGAGGGTTAATATGAGAGGCAATGGAGGCTTTTGAGAGCTTATTTGAGGTAATGGGGGCTGATATGAGGCAATGAGGGCTGCTGGGGGCTGATATGAGACTGTTGGGGGCTGATGAGAGGCATATGGGGGCTGATGAGACGCATGGGGGTCTTATCTGAGGTCTGATTGGGGGTCATTCACATTGGGGTCTCAGCTGAGGTCTGATTGGGAATCTGATCTGAGGTCTTGTTGGGGTCTTATTAAAATTGGGGTCTGATTAGGGCTGTTAGCTGAGGTCTGATTAACACTGGGGGTCTGATTGGTGGTCTGACCTGAGGTCTAATGAAAAATATTTTTTCTTATTGTCCTCCTCTAAAAACTAGGTGCGTCTTATGGCCTGGTGCATCTTATAGGGCGAAAAATACGGTACTTTAGCCAAAGTCAGGAACGAATTCAAAATGAATTGAAAATATAAATGAGGGGCTTATACAGTAGTTTAGTCAAGACCTAGGAGTGAATTCAAAATGAATGGAGAATATAAGAGAAGGGCTTATACATTAGCCTAAGCCAGGAGTGAATTCAAAATGAATGGAAAATATAAAGGAATGGCTTTTACTTACCCTTTTGATGTTTCCATTTCTGTATTTGATCTAAAATATTGTCACAAAAACTGTGTGATTTTATCCTAAAGGGGTATACCAACCAGAAGCATTTATCTCCTATTCACTCTATAAAACCACTTGGGCCTCTCTGAACGATCAAATCTTTTCATCAGTGCCATAGACTTTTAATGGATTCAAACTCCTCCTAGGCATGGTTTTGAGGCTAGGGAGATTTGTGAATCACCTGTTCTGGTGATCCAGTGGATAGGTGATAAATGCTTCTGCTTGCAACACCTCTCTAATTAATTATATGATGTGGTCTGTGCTTTATACTGCCTGGACAGTTTGTTATAGTGATGAACAAAAAGCAATGCATTTATTTTTTTTTTTACAAAGGAACTGCGTATATGTTTGGAAAATGCCTTGATAAACTATTGTTTTATTCAATGTTTGATTATCAATTAAGTCTATGCAGAGTGATGAATGCAAAAATAGACTTAAAACTATATTTAGTGGCAATGCATCTCCAGCATGATGTTTTCCTTGACCACAGACAGAAAAAGAAGATAAAAGGGGCTCACTCATTATGTTGTGTTCCTGCCTCTGCTATAATAAGTTAGTTTCCTGTAAGCATGTCAGAGCAGTCCTAGACACAGGCATGGTCTGCTAGGGAGCTGTTTTAATGTGTCAATAGCCTCTGTAGGGGACAAGCTTCAAGACACAAACAGAACTATCCATCTCTTTCCGACTCCAGCCGATTCAGGAAGGCTGACTCCATAGAGATTTACAGTAGCAAATGAAGAAACTACTTTAATCTGTGGAGAAATAGATCTATTCCCCAGACAAAGCATGCTGGGCAATAGACGGGAGTGGTGGTTTGTTTATCCCTTGGCAATCCATGAATGATGGGAACCTGGCCTTAGATGTAACATGTAGGAAAGTGGGGCAGACCAATGATAGACAAGGGCATCTTTGATGTACAGCCAGCACACTCTGTAATGGTTAAGTGTGTGATTTGATTTCAGTCTGACTTCATGTATTTTAGGACTATGCACAAGCATTAAAAGTAATGGTGATGGTTGATGAGTGGCAGACTGCAGTTTCTATGGGTCTAATATAAAGTCACTGCATGTTTATAAAACGATAACAACAAAGCAAAATTATGAAAAAAAATCACGTGACTTGCTTGACTTAGAAAAGACAGCACCTGTCTATAAAGAACAAGCTGGCAGGGGAGATTTATCATGAGGGGAAAATTTCTCCTCGCCTAACACTTCTGTCTAGAAAAGCTACTCCAGTTTTCCTACTCCACCCTCCTCCTGGAGAGAGATTGCGAATTTTTTGCAACTTAAACAAAAACAAAAAAACTCTTCAATAATAAATCTGGAATTAAAATGATAAACATGGCTAACCACAGCCACTTCCCCACCCACATTACAAAACTGAAGTAGGTGCAAAAAGTTGCAACATTTTGCGCAGGCGAGTGCA
Organism: Rhinella marina; assembly: GCA_900303285.1. Lineage (NCBI taxonomy): Eukaryota > Metazoa > Chordata > Amphibia > Anura > Bufonidae > Rhinella > Rhinella marina. The sequence goes on along the minus strand of ONZH01012024.1, from coordinate 27,572 downwards.
AAAAGGGAACAAAAGCCCTATTTTTGCAACTTATTGACACCAAAATTCTGGAGTGAAGGTATGATAAATCAGGGCCTTAGACATTTGACATAGTTTTACTATGATGTCCTATGAGGTTGTATTAAATGGGTTGATTTGTTCTCAATGTCTCCACATTGTGCTTGCAATGAAAAAGGTGTGAATGACAATTGTTAATTAATCTGCATTGCATCCATTACCATTTAATTGGACATGCCAAATTAATACATCATGGTAGATTAGAAAGAAAAGTGCAAAGTTTAAAAGGATTTTTAATGTTATTAACCTGTTATGACCTGTTGCATGTGCACTTGGCAGCTGAAGATGTCTGTGTTGGTCCCCTGTTCAAATGTGCCTGCATTGCTGAGAATATTGTTTAAATATATGCAAATGAGCCTCTAGGAGCTGCATCCTCTTTGCTTTGATTGACAGGACTGACGTGATCATGTTTATACTGCCTGGCCCTGTCAATCAAAGTACAGGGGGCGTGGCAGTTGCAGAGAGAGCAGAGTCTCTAGGAGTAAAGGCAACGCCCCCATTGCTCCTAGAGGCTCATTTTTATATATTAAAACATAATTTTTCTTAGCAATCTGGGCACAGATGAACATGGGACCAACACAGATGTCTTCAGCTGCCAAGTGCACATGTAACAGGTCAGCCAGTTTCATAGGTACAATTCTGCTGGCATATGCCCTGGAAGAAAAAGCGTAATTGCGTCCATAAAAACATTCTTTTAGTGAGAGCTGTAAAGGTTGTGGACACCTTTAGGGGCATTTTGTATTGCAATCGCGGTCATAAATGGCAGAAAAATGCTCAAAACCCATATGCTGTTGCACATATCCAATTGGGGGAGCAAATCCTGCACATGTGATCCATTGCTAACTGCAATCCCCAGCAAAAATGAATATAATGGAGGATGCCTGCAACGGACCACATGTACCACAAAAACATCCTACACCGGATAGCCAAATATGCGTTGTTTTTTTTTTAACCCCGTGATTGTGTTTGTACATTTACACCTGGACGTGTGGCAACTCCAGGTATGAATGTGCCTTGACTTAGATCTTATGGTAACATTCTGGTGCACCTGTGCAGCCTCCTCCCATTGTATGTGTGATCTCACGCTGGAGGTAACTCGGAGTTGGTCACTGTGTTGGCATAGGGACTTTAGCGTTAGGTCCCGTGCCTCTTGAGATACCTTGACGTGGTACTCGGGCTCCGGTATGTTCTTGATATAAAAATATATTGGCAAAAGTCTCATTTTAACATAAGTGTGAGGGTTTAGCCATATATTATCAATTGCATTTACCGTTGTAGTGCACCTTTTTCCGTGAATTGCATTTTATATCACATTGTACTTATTTTGGGCGAGAAAACATTTTACCACTTGGTCTAAAAAAATAAAAAATAACCGTTTGTCTTCTACAGTTGACACCTTTTGACATGTAGTATAGGCTGCTCTGTCTTCTTCACAATGAAATTAGTCAGAATACCCCTTATCTCTGCATTCCTGAAACCTCCTAAACAACTATTTAAGATGAATTTTTATTAGGCTTCGTGCACACAGCCACACCTATATTGTGGTCCACAAACCACAGATCTGCAAAATACAGATACCTTCTATGTGCATTCCGCATTTTTCTCACTCCCATCAGTAGAAATGGGTATCCTCATCTGCAGTATGGACCAGAATAGGACATGTTCTATAATTTGTTGAATGACCACGTGGAATTGCAAAAAATATGGATGTGTGCATGGCCCCATAGAAATGAATGGGTACGTAAGTGTGCTATCCGCAGAAAAGTAGATAGCACCGAGAGTAAAAACATAGTTGTGTGCATGGGGACTTAAAGTGATAAGAATTTGCTTAAATGAGTATTTACGAGCTGACACGAATGCAGAGATAAGGGCTATATGGGCTAGAGAAGAAATGGTCAATGTGAAGGAGAATACACTGTATGTAAAAAGTACTGGCTGTATAGAACACATGGTTAGACAATTTTAATAAAGACCAAATGGAAAAAATGCCTTTTAACCCCAAATAAGTATGATGCAGTAACCAAAATTGCCCCTAAAGCTGTATATAGCCTTCAAGAAAAAGCTTTATTTATTCAGTTGCTTTTGCATAATTTATACACATAATCTTTTATTACTTACCCTTTTCTGTGCAAATTGATGTTGGACTCGTTCCACTCCTTCCTGCTGCATGGTATGAACAAGGTACATAGAGTTACTGGCAGTTATTCTGTGCTGCACAGAAAGTCACCCATAATAAAGCCTGAAAGTAAAAGATGGTCTCCTGTCACTGGATAGTTTGGGTGGACAAGTTTGTAAAGCTGAAAAAAGACTTGTGTCCATCTAGTTCAGCCTATTATCCTGCCTTCTAAGTGGTGTTATGTTGTGATAACCTTCTTTGGGCTGCTAATCTTTGACACCTTTGTTTTTACATTTGCAAAACACTAAGAGTAAGCGGTTGTCAATGTTTGCAAGGTTTCCATATTACAACATTAACTCTAGACTTTTCCCACACTTATATGTTAATTGATATGCTATGATATTGACCCTAGTGTGTAAGTCTGAGATAGGGAAATCAAACTGTGAGCCCTATTGCAGACAGGGTCTGAGGTAGACTGGTGTCAGGCTCTGTACAGCACTGGAGTATATGTTGGCTCTATTTAATCAACAGGATAATAAATACAAATAATAGGTTCTCTCTCGATCTACTGTGCTGTAAATTGCAGCTTGAGCATCTTCCAATTCTTTGTGTACTGTTGCTCTGCACATCAATAGAACTACTTGTAATCTGAATGAACACTGCGGAAAATTTACCTAAAAGGAAGTTACAATATCATTCAAATACAAATTACAAAATAAAAATAAAACAGAAACAAATCCTATATTATGTATTATTTATGAAGCTAGATAGATGGGTCACAGAGGTTACGGTCACACCCTCCATGTCTATTAGCAGGGTTAGTCTAGCCATACACATTAGATAACTTGTTGATCGGTTCCTTTCTCTCCCGAGTCCCCACCATACACATGCCTTTTTGGTTCTGCTTAGCATACATGTGACCTAAATGGGGACAGTGAAGAAACTAATTGCCTGTGTATTCTTCAGACACGTATGACAGCAGCTTATCTTCTCAAGGAAATAATGATTGAGCACATTAGATAGTTGACCGCTCCCACCGGAATCAACATTTATCAAATGTGTATGACCAGTTTCTGTGTACTAACTGAGGACTGTGTGTGAGACTACACTGGCCTGCAACAGAATTTGTGAATGTTATGGCCAACAAAACAGCGATGCTATCTCAGCTTTCAAATCATTTGTGATACATACATCATACACTACAGACCATAGAGAGCTATGGGACCCATATTACATCTTGAAGTCTTATGCCTATGCAGTCATATGTATATCCCCGCTCTTTGAGTCCATTTGAGAAAAGTGTATTAAAAATGTTTGCCATTGTCACTGTTTATCATTAAAAACTATCCCTGAAGAGTAGAAGTTATTACCTGCATATGGTTTTAGAATGGGATGTTATAAAAGCTCCATGTGTTGGTGTCCCCAAAATTTTGACCAGCTCACATTTGCATGAAAACATGGGCAAAAAGTTATCCACGAGACCCTGAAGGTGCCTATTATAGTTGTTTTTTCTTAGGTGAAGAAGGGTCCTTTGGAAACCCTCAGACACAAAGAACTAGGTGTAAATGTTACCTCTTCACCCATTGAATCATACTTAAAGATGAGAAAATTGATTTAAAATTAATCAAATTCAAATAAAATTTTTGAAAAATTGAGTTGCGTTCGAATACGATTTTTGGTTATTCTATTTGGGTGAATTTTGAGGGGGATAGGGAGAGAGAGAAAGTTAGTAAAAATGAAGAAGTGAGAGACTAGAAAGAAAAATGTGAGTTCTAGGACACCTCAGAGGTTCATTCACAAATTTTCAGGGCAACTGGAATAATTTGATTCGCGTACAATCAATTCGGACCTGAAGTGAATTGGTAGACTGGTTCGCCCAAATAAAATTTTGAGCAATTTGTTTACCGCATGGTGTAAAAAAAATGAAAGGGTTATCAAAGTGAACAAGTACAGTGAGTGGTTTTCTGTAACTATTGGGACTGTATAAGACAATAGAGATTTAGAATGAAATAAAACCATGCTGCAAGTAATCCCGTATTTGTATGTTATTACACTCAGGAACTCGCTGATAAAATGCGTTACCTGCTGGTGTAGTAATGAAATAGTATCATTTATTTCCGGTTGCTTTTTTCCAGCTGGTTCTGCAATTTTTCTCACATATTTGAGGCGATACAATGGGGGACGAGTGACTTCAAGGAAGGCATCAAGAGGTTCCTACCTGTATGAGTGGAAGGCTTTGTAGGGTTAGCTGCTTTGTATTCTGCAGCACTCATCAGCTCCACTCTTAAGCAGAATAAGCTGGCTTCCCCTATAACAACACCCTGTTCCCATCTTAGATGGGGATATCTGTATCTATCAACTCTTCCTCATTTGCCAGAACAGAGCCCCATTGTGTTTTATAAAAACTGCTTTGTTCATAGCACACCCAGCCACCTTAGAAGCAGAACCTGATACAAAATCTTAATGTGCTATTTATAGGAAGAAAACCTGCAGGCTTCGTGTAACTCAGCAGCCGGCTTCGCTTTCCTCTAATCATTGCCAGTTTCCAATTTGAAGACATTTTTCCTCCATTTCTACGTAAGGAGAGTGTAGAAAGATTAATAGCAGACCCACATTTGAGCACAACATGGAAACCAAAGCATAATTTTTAAGGATACTAAATACATATTTCAAGGTCATTCTGGTGTTACCAACCTGATAAATGAAGAAATCTTCTTTCCATAAAACATGGTAAAACTAGGAAGCAAACAATATGTACGGTGCAATGTCAGCTCTTCATCAGTTGGCTCATGATATTGTAAAAACAGTGGGTGAGATTTAGCAAACTGGTGTAAAGTAGAACTGATGTAGTTGCCCATAGCAACCAATCAGATTCCACCTTTCATTTGTCACAGCTCCTTTGGAAAATTAAAGGTGGAATCTGATTGGTTGCTATGGGCAAATAAGCCAGTTCTACTTTACACTACACTAGTTTGATAAATTTCCCCCCAGCATCTCTAAATGGTCTTTACATCATTTCTACAAATTACCTTGGTTGGTTATCATGTTCATAGGAATATGTTGGGAGATTTTCAAATATATTTTAGTACATGTGACAATTGTGACTATCCATGATGTGATAGGGCAATAATGGTATGTGTCGTAACTAGAGATGAGCGAACGTGCTCGTAACGTGCACTGTACCGCTCGGCTCCCCTGCGCTCGCATGGGCGCAGGCAGCCGCTTCCGTCCTCCTCACCCGACGGAAGCGGCTGCCTGCGCCCATGCGAGCACAGGGGAGCCGAGCGGCACAGTGCTCGTTACGAGCACGTTCGCTCATCTCTAGTCGTAACTAAAAGAAGAAAAAAAACTTTTAGCCAAATTTGAGTAATGTATCCAGGTTTGGAGGCTCTTAAAGGGAAGCTGTCATTAATTTTGTACTGTCCTCACTGAGGACAGCGTAAAATAGTGATAGAAATGCTGATTTCAGTGATTCATGAGATAAAAAATAAGTCGTTCATGAGATAAAAAATAAGTGGTTACTGAGAACCAGCATTATAATGATTGCAGCCCGGGCCTGGAAAAGAGTCACAGCTGCCTAAGAAGAGTCATGGTTATTTATAATTTCCTGCTTTCCCTGTCTACCTGCTGATAATCGTCAGTCTTCTTCACAGTTTTCTCCCTAGGAGAGACTTGCCAACCATCTGTAGGTAGGCAGGGAGAGCACAAACTCATGAATGACCACGACTCTTTTCAGGAGGCCATGACTCTTTTCCAGGCCTGAGCTGTGATGATTATTATGCTGGCTCTCAAAAACCACTTATTTTTAGCTCATGAATGACACATCACTGAAATCGATGTTTCTGTCACTACTTTATGCTTCATAAAGTTCATGGCCGATTCTCTTCAAGGCCCCCATGCACATTACACTATTATGTCTAACGTGCTAGACCTGCCAACAATGTAATTTTTATGGAGTGTTCCCAAATCTTTTCAGAGAAGGATTGGTGCATTCAATTTTAATGGGCAGTCCTTTGATTCTGCTAAGAGATAAGCTGCTATCAGAGGCTTTTTCCTCTCTCCCCATTGAAACCACATACTGTACATGATCGGTCAAGCTGAGCAGGTATGTGTATGGGGCAGTCAGGATAAATAGTGTTTGGACAACAGCCTTTAGGGTGAAAAAACATGTATTACAAAATGCTGGCAGCCATGATAAGAAATGTATTCAATGGTTTTAATATTTCATTTTCTTAAGATTATGATACTATAAAATGCAGATCTACTACCCATATCCCAAGGCAATGAAACCAAATCAAATACACTGCAGAAAACGGGTAAATACTGAGATATAGAAATCCTTTCATAATGTTCTGCATGAAATAAGAGCTTCCTAGGGATAGGTTTCCCTTTAGTCCCCTTCATTGTGATATGTGCAATCTCTTTTTATATTGTTATGTGATATACTCAATTCTCTCCCTCTTTTCCCCTGGTCCCCCGCAGATGGCAGAAGGAAAAAACACAGGAAAGCTGCCTACTGATAAGATATGGTGACAAAGGATTTGTTGACAAGTCACAGAGTAAGACAAATGAAGAGTGCCATGTTCTGCCATTCTGGGCCGGAAAACGGAATGTCATATTTCATGTAGCAGTAGCAAGGCTGGGAGCCGGCTGTAGTCTAATAGAGGAAAGGGACATGGGTACTGCGTCATTTGGTCCTATTCAGCTAAAAAGAGAAGATGCTGCATGAAGTGTGCCAAGAATGGCCAGGACTCCGGGGAGGCTGGCTGATAATGATAGACATCATTAGACCTCTCTTTTCTTTGCTGCATGAATCAGGAAGGTGCAAACATGAAAGGCTGGGATAAGAGTAGAAACTAGCTTAAGGAGACAGGATTAGGGTGTCGAGTAACTGAATGACAGAGAGGATTTATGTGTATGACACTTTATTACCGTGTGTTCACACATTACACAGTGACCCAAACCTCAAGTGATCAAATGGTTATAACTCAGAATATAATGGCAATAACAGCATACTGTATGTGCTAAATTTCTGGAATATTGCGAATTGATTTGCATTCATATGAATAGATTAGTCTGAATTGTCCATCACTTAAGGGGCATTTACACTGCCACACTTCCCAACAATTCCCTGCTCTTTAATGAAGGCGAAGCTCTACATTTACATGCAGCGATCACACAGTACTTTCATCGCTCATCCTCATCCATACAGCTGCATTGTTTCTAGGGAGCAGATGTTGTTTAGACATCATGATCTGCTGGCCAGAAACAATCATTTATGCTGAATTTACAGAGCATGATGTTCAATCCGATTATCGTGAACGACCATTCCTATTAACACTCGTTCCTCATAATCTGCCTCTCTAAAGGTGCTGTAGATCATCTGATTTAGGGAGTACTATCACTCCTTTGGGAGAAAGCTCCTTAATCAGCATGAGGAGTCTTATAGGCCATTCATGCTCCTCTGGAATTCTGGGAAGAAAAGGATGCAAATAAGCTCTTAGCAAGCTCTGCCTCTAATGCTACCAGATGTAAGGCAGCTATCCTGTAAGTTAATGTTCAACCTTTTAAGTCTCCTCAAGCTGACTAAGGCACTCTCCCCAAGGATCGATAGTACCCCAAAATCCTGACTTAGGCCTCTCACCCAGTAAAGATAGTCATGTCTCAAGGCTTATTTAAAAGGTTGAACGTTGACTTATAGGATAGCTGCTTTACATCTGGTGGCACCAGAGAAAGAACTTGTTAGGAGCTCATTTGCATCCCTTTCTTCCCAGTAGATCACCTAATGAAAGAGTGATTCATGTGGGCACCTAAATCATCACTTCTGGGCAGTAGATCGTGCTGTCTAAACTGTACTCTGCTGCCCAGAAACAATGCAGCTGTATGAGGATGAGTGATAGCAGTAGTGGATCAGTCGTTCTCATACTGTGGAGGCTTCACCTCCACTAACTAGCTGCCAGTTGTCGGGAAGGAACGCTTCCTTCTCGACAATCGTCTCCTACACCGCATAATGTAAAAGTGCCTTTAGGTGTCTGCATGAATGACTGTTTCATCCAATGAATGAGAGTTGTACTTGTTCGTCGAGTGATTTGTGCCACCTTTGGAAAGGGAGATTATTGAGAACGAACGTTCACAGGAACATTTGTTTCCAATAACTGGCATAAACATCAGGCAGTGTAAATCCAGAATTACTCATATGTAGTCCATTGTAATTCTTTACTGTACTAAAGACTGCCAAGCACACATTTGCCACACATTTGACTTCAGGAAACCCATTTCTTCTGCTCCATAGACAGTTTCTGTTAGAAGCAGCATCAAAAGGTTAAAGTACATTGACCAATGGCCCACTGTTTTGCCTTGTATATTCAAGGAGTAAGGGCTAATAATGACCCCTTTCTTGTTTCAGGGAATGTGTCCCTAACCCTACTTCAACACAGGGGATTATTACTGTGGCTGAGTACTGACATTAGTTGGCTTTCCACAATGAATACAGTGGCCCTCATGCCTCAGGTAATAAGCTGCCATATCGCCTATATATTGCCGATACCAACCAAGCAGAGGTTACTGTACCTTCCTTTGTCTAAATGTCAGTGAACAGTTAAGCTTGGAATCTATAGGCTATTCAACATTCTGCAAAAGCTTTGATACATGAACCCATTGACTCTAATGCAGAAAATATGGTGTGGGGTAAAATTGGATGAGTATAATCAGGCAACAAACTGAATTTTTGTTCTGATGAATATTGTTTCCGAGCATAGGATTACATATTAGGTTTACAGCGAATCTATGATCAGAAATTATATTTTTTAAACCAAATTCTTTATGAAAAACAAATTCTTTACAATGCCAACTTTGGTCTATTCATGCCATGTTGGAGCTATATGTTCAGCATTTACACCAGAAAATGCTCAAGATGTATACATATAATGTGCCTGCAGAATTCTGTTGGGAAAACATATGCCAAATTTTAGCATAGTCTACTATTTTTTTTAATACGACTGTATGGGAGGGAAAAAAGTTATTTTTACAGTTTAAGTCTGCATAGTTGTGTGTGTCTGTGGCACTTGTTTAGTGGCACTAGTCAACAATGTTTTGTGTGCTTCTTCACAGAAGGAGGCAAATGTACTAATCCTTCCTCATATTTAGACAGTGTAAACTTAGACCAGGCAGTCTAAAAATGTGCCAAATTTATCATAGTGGCTGATGCGGCATGAAAAATATGGTGCATCTTTAGACAAGACTGCCTAGTCTAAGTGAACAATTTATCAATCCCCTTGAGTCAGTTTCCTAGTCTCAAAAAGTCATATTTTTTGTGTGAACTTTTGTGCTATATCATGCCAATTTCTTGTAGGCCATATACCATTTACCGCTAAGCTAGCCCACTTTGCCGGACAGATAAAAAAAAGGGTCTAAACACTTAGAGTGGAATTTATCAAGTCCTGCACATCAGAAGTCCAGCTTCAAAAAGTCACAGGTAGAGCCTTTGCAACTTTCTGGGGTCACCTATGCCTTCCAGCACCACCTACTTATTTGGAGTGAAAATTTGGTCAGAATCTCAGAGTGGATCACTTTTGTGACACATTTATTAAGTGCGCCTTTTTAAAAAAGTTGCAGCTCCATGCCAGGCATTCCACAGGCGCAACTGAAATAGGCACAACCACATTGAACTTGTGCCACATTTATTATTCCTGTCCGTCATTTTCATACATTTAGCGCAGGTGCTTAGCAACTCCAATCTTGAAACTAATCTCAAATACACTTACAATGATAAATTCCCCCCTTAAAGGGGCTATCCCATCAATAATGTAAAAAATGAAAATCAGACATCATATAGTCCATGGCATTTCTTTCTAACAAAGCTAGAACCAGAGTTGTACCTCACATGGATCCAGAGATCTCCCCATTCGTTGCTGAAAGCTCAAGGGGAGTGTCTTTTCTGCTGCAGCTCAGGAGGCGTGTCCATGCTCTCCCTATCACAGCTCAGGAGGCAGTTGAAAGATGAAACTGAGCATGTGCGGCCTTCTTATTGAGCAGGTCAAAGAAATAAGAAATGATGTGGTGCTATACAGATACATTTTATTGAATAACTCACTGGCTATAAAAAAATTGTAATTACATGCAATTACAAAAGTATTTAGATTGAGGTGCCGGTTTCAAAACTGTAGAATATTTTTCGTGGGACAACACCTTTATCCTAGTGCAAGGAATGTATGTCAGTTTTTGGTACAAATTCTGCCAGAATTCCTGTGCATATTGATTAGTAAATCTGTAACAAAAAGTATAACATTCAATGTAATCTCATATGAAAACAAATCCTTAATCTCCATAAAATCACTAAAGAGATGTTTAGAAATGATTTTATGTATAAAAAAGTGCTTCGCCAAAAGGGAGCGGTTTCAGTACCAAAAAAAAATATCAGGACAGCTCATCATCAATCTGTACATTTGTAGTGGGTTTACCCAGTGACATGAAAGAAAATAATCAAGAATGAATGAGAAAATGATCATTTGTCATTGATTAAAATTAATCAACCAGAGATAAAAATGCTAATGATTAAATGTAAATCTTCAGTGCCTGACTTTTGCTATGAAAATACAGAATGTGCAATAATTAAAATAATAAATTGTGCCATTTGAAAATGAAATTCAATCCCTACCACATAAAAAAATGTAAAATACAGCAAAAACAATATACTTGATTCTCTTATAGTGTAGCCAAAAATGAATAGCCTGCAAATCTTTAATTATTTCCTTCCTATTCCTAACATCGCACATGACCTCCCATTTTGCCTTTTGTGAGTGCACAGCAACAATTCACTATTAGTAATGCAATTCAAATGCCAAGATAGTCATTTTTACTGCCCCTTTAGGACAGGACACAACAGACTGATCAGTATTAATCATATATCCTGTTTTGTACGCTAACTAGAGGAGGAAATCACTATACATTAGCAGGTTTTCACATAAAGTGGTGCGTGCAGTCTCAGCAGAAGACTACGACCTCATTGCACTGTCTGTGTCCCATGCACCTTTACTCATTGCTGCTTATCTATGTCCTTTCGAGATCCAAGCAAATTATATCTCTCTATTTGTTTTGTCCATCATCACTTTTTCCCTATCTCCCCCTGTATGATGTCTGGGGCATCTTCCTCCCACCCTCCTGTTATCCTCACTGCTCCTTCTGTTTTCACATCTCTTTCTATTTCCTTCTCTGTCTCTTTGTTGTCAAATCGCCACCTTATCACCAAGCCTGCCCTTGTCTTCCCTGCTCCATGTGCGTGCTATTATTAACAGTGCCATGTTATGTTCTGCTCATTCGCTTCTCTGCCCTTATGACAATAAGTGGCCAAGAATCCTGCACTTATTGTATTAACTCCTCCAAATGCTGCAATGATGATGTTGTCAAAGGAATCTGTAGGACAAGGTAAGAGACTCAAAAACTTTACAGCATCGCTATGGCTTCCAAATATATTATATATTATATATATTATAATATACAGTTAAAACATAAAACTGGCCTTGGAGCCCACATATTCCTTAATAATATGCAGTTTGTAAAATAGATTTGTGATATTTGTATACAACTGGTATATAATAATAATAATAATATTTATTTATATAGCGCCACCATATTCCGCAGCGCTTTACAAAATCATAGGGTTCTTGTACAATACAAAAATGACTAGCTAATATACAACTGAAACACTAGGAGTGAGGGCCCTGCTCGCAAGAGCTTACAGTCTATTAGGAACAGGGGGTGACACATAAGGTGGTTGATTGTGATAAGTAGGATTCGAGCCGTAATTGTAGTGAAAGGTGTGGTGCCGGCCGATCTGCTTTGGATTTGGGACTATTAGAGGATCGAGTTAAGGCCAGAGGAGTTGGTGGGGGAGCGTTTTAGTTGGGGAAAAGTCATTTTATAATACAAAAATGTGCAAAAAACTAGAATTAAAAAGTGCAAAAAGCTAGAATATGGCAATATGGTGTGCCAAAGGCTACACCCTGCTTATTATTTCATAAAAAAACAAAAACATTTATGTTACTTTCCATACAAAAGACAGGATGGATTAAAGACATTTCAGGTAAGAACAATTCACTTTTTATAGGGACATATCTTATCCTAAACTGAACTAATTGGCCACTGATCAGCAATTTAAGGCAAGAAGGTGGTATTAATGGTCCAACCTCTGGGAACAACACCACTCTCAAGGACGAAGATATTATATATTTCTATAGGAGATCCAAAAATAGCCAAGTGCTGGCTTGGCTATCTCTGGCGTTCCTACAGAAGTGAATGGAGCGAACTTGAGACCTTCGAAAATAGCCAAGCACGCTCGCATGCGCAGTGTACTCTCTTTCACTTTTGTGGCATGTTTTAGAGAAAGGTGTGGGTCCCACCTCTGAGACACCTATCTGATTTTGATGGCATATCCTAGCTATATGTCATCAAAGTCCAAGATGAAACAACCCATTTAACTATGATGTCTTTCTTTGAGGAGAAATACCAACAGAATTCTGCAAGAGCTGAAAGATATTTGACTATTAGGGTCATTTATTAAGGCCAGGGTTTTAGAGGCTAATCTTAATAACCCTGCGCTGGCACTTAATGCACCGAAGTTATGTAGAGGTGCTGGCCTCTACATAGCTTAGGCGCTGGCAGTGCGACAAGCTTAAATCTATACCAGCTCCCTTGCTGGCATAGATTTAAGTCATTTTCTACACCAAAAACAGGCACAGAAAATGATAAATAAAATGGGCCAGCCCATGCCCATGCCATGCTCGGTTTTTACGCCACCTCTGAATCCCTTTGCGACTGAATCTGCAACAAACGTATGCGAAAAATTGCGGTACTCATCATAAATGACACCCTATATTCTTATCTGGAGACACTACTGATTTAATTCATAGGACATGCCGCCCCTTAACTTTAGTGCCCCTGTCCTTGTCAAAAAGGCATAAAGGAAGATTTGTTAAAACTGGTGTTTCATACAACAGTCTTAAACCATACTTTGTTGGTGTAAAATGCTCCAAATGTATTAGGAGGCACACACTATCTCCTTTCTTTACTAATAATACATCTATTGGACATTTGCTGGCCTTACCTTTTCCCAGGTTAACTTAATTTTTTTCAGCCCTTCTGAAAGGTGAGAAAAAGTCACAAATTTCAGCACAAACGTGGTGTGTGCCAACATTTAAGACTTTTTTTAAATGACAAAAACAGGTGCAAATCTGTTAATATATTTAGATTTCAGTCCATTGTCTGGATTTAAATAAACATATCCAATGTCCATATGCATATTAGCTATCAAGTTACACTATGACCTATAAAGGTGAATCTACAAAGCTACTTTTTGGGTAGAACAGATCTTGTAGCAGCATAGGTAGGTGATGCTGGCATACCAGGGCAAGAGAATGAATCAACATGGGAATTGCACTAGCTGGAGTGACTCAACAGTAGACACAGATATGGCAGAGCTGAATTCACAAATACATGTCTATACATGAATGGGGCAAAAAAAGCTGGATGGCCAGTGCACCAGAACTGGAGGACTGGAATAGCGCAGCTGGGGAGCCAGTGTACAGGGACACAGGTAAATAACCTAGCTGAATGACTTGTCATAGCAACCCAAGTTTGCTGGATGATAGGAACTAAGCAGTACATAATGCTGGATCCAGGACAGATGAGCAGTATTGCAACTGCAATGAGTTGACCTCTTGGCTCCGACATGATGCCAAGTGTGGCCAACAGGAATTACAGGGACACTGTATTTGGCCCCTGCAACTGGATCTCCAATTTCCATTTATAACATATCTTAATCCATATGCCATAAATGTATCTACTGAGAAAATATTTTAAAAGGCACTTATATTATGAAAGCATGTCTGAAATCTTGTGGCGCGTCATTTTTTTTTTTGTCTCCTGGCTTGGCTGGCTGGCTGGCACTAGTAGTGCAGCTATCGCCATATATAACCCTTTTTTTTTATTGTTATATCTCAGTGATACAAATCCATTTCACACAGCTGCGTGGAACCATTCTGTGTGTCACAGTTCAGCTGTCCACTCACTACAATCGGTATTTTCTGTCCAGGTGACACTTTCTGTACGTCACTTAATCCAACAAGGTCTTTTGCTCTCACGTATATAGCTTGATCACAAAAATCTCTGTGCGACATTTGTCTGGGTCGCAGTCAAAATAGCCACCGTCAGCAGGGTGTGAGTTAGGTCTACGATAGTTTCTGCACGTCACGTTCCAAAAAAAACAAAAATTAAAAAAAAAAAAATAAATATATATATAAAAAAATAGTTTTTTTGTTGTTTTAGCTCAGTGATACGAATCCATTTCACACAGCTGCGTGGAACCATTCTGTGTGTCACAGTTCAGCTGTCCACTCACTACAATCGGTATTTTCTGTCCAGGTGACACTTTCTGTACGTCACTTAATTAAACCAGACTGAACAAGTTTGTGGGTTTCAGTACAGCAGGCCCATTTATTTTATTTTTTTTATATAATACACTTATATACAGAAAATGTTGAACCCCAGGGCTAAGGGTTGAGGACGAGGGCGTGGGCGTGGGCATTCAATTACTGCAGGGCGCAGAGACCGTGGTCCTGGGCAGGGTGAGACAGCACCTGCTGATGAGGGAGCAGGGGAACACCGCAGAGCTACACTCCCTAGCTTCATGTCTCAACTTACAGGGACACGTGGTAGAGGACTGTTGAAACCACAACAGTGCGAACAGCTGATCTCGTGGATTGCGGACAATGCTTCAAGTAATTTGTCCACCAGTCAGTCTTCCACGCAGTCCACCCACGTTACCCAAGGGAGCACTCCTCTGGCTCCTCCACCTCAACCTCCTATCCCTCAGTCTGCCCCCTCCCAGGAAAATTTGGAATGCGATCCGGCATACTCTCAGGAACTGTTTTCTGGACCCTTCCCAGAGTCACAAACCACTTCTCAGGTTGCTGCTGACCTCGTTCCCGATGCCCAAGTTTTCCAACTGTCGCAGTCTGTGGGTGATGATGATGATGATGACAATGTTGAGTTAGTGGAAGAAGTTTGTAAAGAGGTGTCGGACGATGAGGAGACACGGTTGTCAGACAGTGGTGAAGTTGTTGTCAGGGCAGGAAGTCCGAGGGGGGAGCAGACTGAGGAATCGGAGGATGACGAGGTGACTGACCCAAGCTGGGTTGATAAGCCGAGTGAAGACAGTGCTTCTGAGGCGGAGGCGAGTGCTGCACCAGAACAGGTTGGAAGAGGCAGTGGTGTGGCCAGAGGGAGAAGCAGGGCCAGAGCTGGTGCATCAGCAGCAACTGTTTCACGTAGTGAAGCTCCCGTGGCGAGGCCTAAATGTTCGCAAGTCTGAAGGTTCTTTAAAGAAAGTGAGGATGACCGACGGACTGTGGTGTGCAACCTGTGCCACACCAGGATCAGCAGGGGTGCCACCACTAATAGCCTAACCACCACCAGCATGCGCAGGCATATGAGTGCTAAACACCCCACTCAATGGAACCAAGGCCGTTCACCACCTCCTGCGGGTCACACCACTGCTCCTTCCCCTGTGTCACTCGCTGCCTCTGCTAGTCAACCCCCTGCCCAGGACCCCAGCACGAGCGCCTCCCGCCGGAAAACCACACCGTCGCCTGCACGATCCTCCACAGTGTCCACCAATGTGTCCCAGCGCAGCGTTCAGCTGTCTTTACAGCAGACGCTGGAGCGCAAGAGGAAATACAGTTCCACCCACCCACATGCCCAAGCCCTCAACGTCCACATCTCCAAATTGCTGAGCCTGGAGATGCTGCCTTATAGGCTGGTAGAAACCGAGGCCTTTCGCAATCTCATGGCGGTGGCTGCCCCTCGGTATTCGGTCCCCAGCCGCCACTATTTTTCCCGATGTGCCGTCCCAGCCCTACACCAGCACGTGTCACAGAACATCATCCGTGCCCTGACCAACGCTGTTTCTGAGAAGGTCCACCTAACCACGGACACGTGGACAAGTGCTGCCGGGCAGGGACACTATATCTCACTGACGGCACATTGGGTTAACTTGGTGGAGGCTGGGACCGAGAACTGACCCTGGGGCCGCTCATGTACTGCCCACACCGAGGATTGCGGGGCCTACCTCGGTCACGGTCTTTCAGACGTACTATGCCTCCTCCTCCGACCCCTCCTCCTCCACCGAATTACCATCCGTGGGCACGGCACCTTCAGTCGGTAGCTCTAGGCGCAGCAGCAGTGCCGTGGGTAAGCGCCAGCAGGCGGTGCTCAAACTGCTGAGCTTAGGTGACAAAAGGCACACCGCCCAAGAGCTGTTACAGGGCATCACGGTGCAGACCGATCTGTGGCTGGCACCGCTGAACCTCAAGCCAGGCATGGTTGTGTGTGACAACGGGCGTAACCTGGTGGCGGCTCTGCAACTCGGCAGACTGACACATGTGCCATGCCTGGCCCACGTGTTCAATCTCATAGTTCAGCGGTTCCTCAAGACATACCCCAATCTGTCTGATTTGCTCACCAAGGTGCGCCGCATCTGTGCGCATTTCCGCAAGTCGACCACAGATGCTGCCACTCTCAGGGCAGCGCAGCGCCGCCTACAACTGCCCGCTCACCGACTGTTGTGCGACGTGCCCACGAGATGGAATTCAACATTAAACATGTTATCCAGAGTTTACCAGGAGCGCAGAGCGATTGTAGACTGCCAGATGTCAACTTCCACCAGAACTGTTAGTCAGGTCAGTCAGATTCCTCAAGTCTACAATGAGGAGTGGACGTGGATGTCTGATATCTGCCAGGTGTTGAGCAACTTTGAGGAGTCAACACAGATGGTCAGCGGCGATGCCGCCATTATCAGCCTCACCATCCCGCTGCTTTGCCTGTTGAAAAACTCACTGCTCAGCATGAAGTCGGATGCTTTGCGCTTGTCACAAGAGACGGTGGAGGAAGATACGTCGCTTGATAGCCAGAGCACCCTCCGGTCTGTTTCTCAGCGCGTATCAGAGGAGGGGGATGTCTGCGAGACAGAAGAGGGTACCAGTGCTCAGTCCTTCTTAACTCTTGAGCGTGTATGGGCTGAAGAGGAGGAGGAGGAGGAAATGGAGGCCAGTGAGGAGAGGGAATGCTTGCGTGTTGGGACTCTGGCGCACATGGCAGACTTCATGTTAGGCTGCCTATCCCGTGACCCTCGTGTTAGAAGCATTTTTTCAAACACCGATTACTGGGTGTTCACTCTCCTGGACCCACGGTACAAGCAGAACCTTTCCACTCTCATCCCTGCAGAGGAAAGGAGTCTGAGAGTGAATAGATATCAACAGGCCCTGGTGCACAAGCTGAAACAATCCTTCCAATCTGACGCCGCTAGCGGCAGAGGGCATGGTTCTGTGGGCCAAGTAGCGGGGGAGAGGAGGCGAGCAGGCAGCTTGTCCAGCACTGGCAGGGAAACGCTCTCCAAGGCCTTTGCCAGTTTTATGTCACCCCAGCAAGACACTGTCACCTGTCCCCAGTCTAGGCAGAGTAGGGGGGAGCTGTACAGAAAGATGGTGAGGAAGTACCTAGCTGACCATACCAACATCCTGCGTGATCACTCTGCTCCATACAACTACTGGGTTTCAAAGCTGGACACATGGCCTGAACTGGCGCTGTACGCCTTGGAGGTGCTGGCCTGCCCTGCCGCTAGCGTGCTGTCAGAGCGGGTGTTCAGTGCAGCTGGTGGCGTCATCACCGATAAGCGTACACGCCTGTCAACTGACAGCGCTGACAGGCTGACGCTTATTAAAATGAACAAAGCCTGGATTTCACCGGAATTCAAATCTCCTCCGGGGGAAAGCAGCTAAAGATTTAAATAACTTATGTATCCGATTCCTCTCCTCTACTCCTCCTACTCCTCCTCCTTGTCGTCTTTGCCTAACACTGACCAAAAAAACGCCATTTTTTAGAGATCCAACTGGCACTCTTTTACCACAATTTTTCAGGAGGGCCCCCTACAGGCCCTCTCTTCAAACAATTTTTCTGGAGGTCAACCTACAGGCCCTCTCTCTAAATAATTTTTCTGGAGGTCCACCTACAGGCCCTCTCTCCAAACAATTTTTCCAGAGGTCCACCTACAGGCCCTCTCTCCAAACAATTTTTCCAGAGGTCCACCTACAGGCCCTCTCTCCAAACAATTTTTCCCAGAGGTCCACCTACAGGCCCTCTCTCCAAACAATTTTTCCAGAGGTCCACCTACAGGCCCTCTCTCCAAACTATTTTTCCAGTGGTCCACCTACAGGCCCTCTCTCCAAACAATTTATCCGGAGGTCCACCTTCAGGCCCTCTCTCCAAACAATTTTTCCAGAGGTCCACCTATAGGCCCTCTCTCCAAACAATTTTTCCGGAGGTCCACCTACAGGCCCTCTCTCCAAACAATTTTTCCAGAGGTCCACCTACAGGCCCTCTCTCCAAACAATTTTTCCAGAGGTCCACCTACAGGGCCTCTCTCCAAACAATTTACGTCTTTTTCCTATCTTTCTCTCTCTCCAAACTATTTTTCCGGATAGCTGCTATATACGGTATTAAACTGAGAAGAATACATAGAACACATGCCACACTTGATCGAGCTCATAATTGACAATTGTACCGGTTGATGCTAAATTTTTAAGTTGGGGTCCTGCGTCGTCATTCTAACTACATCCGGCTGTTGTCACCACCACACACGCTTGCCCAGGGGGCACTCCTCTGGCTCTTCCAGCTCAACCTCCTTCCCCCCAGCCTGCCCCCCACCTACAGGCCCTCTCTCCAAACAATTTACCCGGGTAGGGGACGTATTAGATATTGTACTGATTTTTATTTTGTTCTTCTTTTAATTGCCTCCTGCGAAAGACGGGAATCAAACCCAGGTCAACTGCTTGGGAAGCAGCTATGCTCACCACTTTACCACCAACAGCCACAGCAACTGATAAGAACAGATACTAAACTTGATGTCAGCCAACATTTCGAGAATCGATAACCCGAAACGGGTCCGCCGTCGAGCCCGGCGTTCGGCCACCCTGAACATTTCACATACTCTGACCGAGTCTGACCCTGGGGCCGCTCATGTACTGCCCACTTGCAGGATGCTTCACCTCCTGCTACCTCAGTCTAACTCGGTCACTCTGTTGTCACCGCCATGCTGCGTCTGGCTAAATTTTTGGGTGGCTCACCTGCTACCTCATGTAACTTGGTCACTTGTTGGTGTCACCGCCATGATGTGTCAGGCTTATGCCTGCGTCGTGGGGAGGGGGATAGCACAGCAGTGCCAGCATGAGCAGTGGTGTCACCTGCAGGCGGTGATGGACCTTCGTTGCACCTAGTTGGGTGCTTCCCTAACATGTGATGGGTATTTGCCTCGCCTTTCTTGGTCTGGGTGAGCACAATTGCCATGAGGGTAACCACCAGGCTGTTGCCTGAGAATTTGGGGTAATGGTGGGATTAGGCAGCCTCAGAGGCATCCATGCATGCTGCCCCTGCAGTTTCCTGTCCATTTCCGTGGTGTTTCCATCATTTTCTGAGGTTTCCAGGTTTTCACCCAGCCTTCCCTAGGCAGAGCCTTGGTCCCCTGCAAAAATGCTCGAGTCTCCCATTGACTTCAATGGGGTTCATTATTCGAAACGAGCACCCGAGCATCGGGAAAAGTTCGACTCGAATAACGAGCACCCGAGCATTTTAGTGCTCACTCATCTCTACAAATAATCTATTGTTTAAACAAGTTTTTGTTAAACCATTTGTTTTCTAATTTTTGGTAGTTTGTATAATTTTTCATGTTACTACTAGAGTTGCGCGAACGTGCTCGTAACGAGCACTGTAGTGCTCGGATCCCCTGCGCTCGCATGGCCGCAGGCATCCGGATCCGTCCTTTCCTGACTGTAAGTCAATGGGGGCAGATCTGATTGGTATAACACACGAGTGTGTCATACCAAACGGATCCGTCCCCACTGACTTGCAGTCGGGTGAGGAGGACGGATCCGGATTGCTGCGCCCATGCGAGCGCAGGGGATCCGAGCACTACAGTGCTCGTTACAAGCACGTTCGCTCAACTTTAGTTACTACCTATATATTTTTTTTTAAAACTATCACAATGTTCACAATGACCCTAACACAATAAGATACTTTTTTACCTTCTGCTGTGTGCACGAAAGGCTGGATAAACAGCCACCTTTCATCAGAGGGCAGGATTACAATAAAAAAGAGAGAGCTCTGTTACTGGTGAGAAATAACACAGGATCACACCTTTGACAACAGGTAATAAAGACAGCTCAGCTCATCCTCCCTCTCCTTTCCATGTGCAGTGACTGGTTCATATGACTAAGAACATGCACACAACAGTCTCCCTCAAAAGTCTATAGGAGGTGAGTTATTTTGGTGCCGAATGACAGACATAGATTCAGCAAGTTAAACAGGAGCAGCTGTTTGCTCATTATTGACAGATCTAGTGTGATGGTTACAGTCTCTCTTTTACAGAAAGTACAGTCTTGATGGTTACACACAACAATATTTACAAGACGCAATGATTGAGAGTTAGGGTAGGTTCACATCACCATTTCATTTTCCGTTCTTTTGATCCGTCAACACAAAAAAAACAGATCTTTTAAATTGAGTATACTTTATGCTCAGTTATGCTCATTTATGCTCATTTTGCCATTTCCAAAGTACAGTAAAAGTACTTTGTGGAGGACTTTTTTCTGTCTAAAATAACGGATATCAGACGGAAATGGATAAAACAGATGCAAAATGGGCATAATGGATGCTCAGAATAAAGGATCCATTTTTTGTACTGCTTTCCGTTGTTCTGATGGATCAGAAGAATTGAAAACAAAATGGTGATGTGAACCTACCCTTAATGTTCTGGGCTGGGGCATTAGACTTGATAGTTACACTGTTTGACAGAGACATTATGCTTGGTGGTTATGCGTAGCAGGTGGCTTTCCATAAGCAGGACTTGTTCTATCACTGGTCTCATGCATTGTGGTGCACAGTCATAGGCCACAGCTCCGTACTCAATACCAATCAATTTATTAGTGTTTTTTGGTTCACCACACAGCATGTTTACACAGTTTTACCCTTATTAGGCATTCCCAGATGACAGACTGGCTGGTCTCTTTTGGCTCAGGTCACATTACAGGGTGTCTGGCTTGATCATCCACAGGATAAATTGGTCAGCAGTCCACAGCCACAAGCAGGTTCTAGTCCAAAACCAGTTGCAGGATCCACTCTAAATATTCCAGGTATGACCAGTCACAGGCTCCTCTCTATCTCCCCCATGGCTCGACCACATACACTTCAAGCTGGCATCCGGTCCACAACCAGTCACAGGATCCGTTAGCCAGTACAGCAGGTACAGCAAGCATGCAGTCTAAAGCCAGGTACAGTGGAATTCCTTGCCCTGTTAGATTTCAGGGATGTTACCAGCTCTAGGTGGCCCAATTCCCACCAGCACCACTCACTGTTTACTAACTAGCTATAAGAAGAAATACTTGACGTGTGTCACTCTGCTTCAACGCACTCTAAAGCCACTAACGCCAAGAGGTGCACTAAGCATCATCAATATACAGTATATCCTCTGTTCATATTATAGAACGTATATAATCCTAGGACAACCTGCAATAAAGTACATAATGCAGTATGAAGATTAACAGTGCAGTATACAAGCATTTGGAGGTGCTGGTCTAATTTTATTCTATGCATTGTACAATTGGGGGAGTAGCTACATCAGTTTTTGCTGTGTACTCCTGCCCATCTGCATAAGGCTCTTGAGCTGAGGGTACTAAAGCTAGATCCTACACTGCCCTGAATTTTGTAGAGGCAATTCTGATAGTGTTAGGTTCCTGACTGCAGAAGCCACCTTGCTGTTGGTAGAGGGGCCTGATACAATTTTGATCAAAAATGTGCAGAAAGAGCTTCCAGTTTTCTTATATAGTAAGTAGTCAAGCAAATCGAACTTCAGATCATACTTCCAAAGTCAATTTGTTCAAAAACTTCGTTATTAATGATGTACCTCTGCACCAAAGTCCACTTCGGATTCCTATTTTAAAATGTTTTTAAATACGCAGATAGGAATACCGAAGTAATTTACCAAAGTCTCAAGCAACTTTGGGCAACACAAAGTTTAGCACCACAGAGCCAATACATTTTAATGCTGTATGGAAACAGTATTAACAACCAAGTTTTTGAACAAATCGACTTTTGCTGAAGCCTAATAGTAAGTATAGCAGTAATGGAATTTATTTTTCGCTTTATAAGACGCATTTTTTCCCCCCCAAAAGTAGGGGGAAAATTGCGGTGCATCTTATAAAGCGAATACAAGTGAGCACTTCCATTATGGAAGCGCTCACTTGTATGTTTTAACTGCGGCACCCCCATCAGACCTCAGATCAGCCCACCCAGCCCCATAACAATAAAATAAAAACCTCTCTTACCTGTCCTGCGCCGCGGCTCCGCTCCGGGTCCGGTGCTCCTCTGGCTTCCTGGGCCGGCGCTGCACTGTCCTGACTGCGTACAGCGTCAGGACTAGAGATGAGCGAGCACTAAAATGCTCGGGTGCTCGTTATTCGAGTCGAATTTTTCCCGATGCTCGGGTGCTCGTTTCGAATAACGAACCCCATTGAAGTCAATGGGAGACTCAAGCATTTTTGCAGGGGACCAAGGCTCTGCCTAGGGAAGGCTGGGTGAAAACCTGGAAACCTCAGAAAATGATGGAAACACCACGGAAATGGACAGGAAACTGCAGGGGCAGCATGCATGGATGCCTCTGAGGCTGCTTAATCCCACCATTTACCCAAATTCTCAGGCAACAGCCTGGTGGTTACCCTCATGGCAATTGTGCTCACCCAGACCAAGAAAGGCGAGGCAAATACCCATCACATGTTAGGGAAGCACCCAACTAGGTGCAACGAAGTTCCATCACCGCCTGCAGGTGACACCACTGCTCATGCTGGCACTGCAGCTGACATCAAGTTTAGTATCTGTTCTTATCAGTTGCTGTGGCTGTTGGTGGTAAAGTGGTGAGCATAGCTGCTTCCCAAGCAGTTGACCCGGGTTCGATTCCCATCTATCGCAGGAGGCAATTAAAAGAAGAACCAAAAAAAAATCAGTACAATATCTAATACGTCCCCTACCCGGGTAAATTGTTTGGAGAGAGGGCCTGTAGGTGGGGGGGAGGAGGTTTTGCTGGAAGAGCCAGAGGAGTGCCCCCTGGGCTAGCGTGTGTGGTGGTGACAACAGCCAGAATGGATTTTGAAAAACTGTTGCATCAACCGGTATGGTATTCCCACTGCAGCTAAGGGGACGTGTCCATGCTCTGTCCTATCACAGGTCAGGAGGCAATTAAAAGAAGAAAAACAAAAAACATCAGTACAATATCTAATACGTCCCCTATCCGGATAAATTGCTTGGAGAGAGGGCCTGTAGGTGGGGGGAAGGAGGTTTCGCTGGAAGAGCCAGAGGAGTGCCCCCTGGGCTAGCGTGTGTGGTGGTGACAACAGCCAGAATGGATTTTGAAAAACTGTTGCATCAACCGGTATGGTATCGATTCTTCTCAGTTTAATACCGTATACGTCCCCTATCTTGGGACCTTATATTTCATGGATTTTTCGACCACGGAAAACGGAAAAAGAGCTTGCTCTGGCCAGGGGAGTATCTTTCCCACTGCAGCTAAGGGGACGTGTCCATGCTCTGCCTATCACAGGTCAGGAGGCAATTAAAAGAAGAACAAAAAAAAAACATCAGTACAATATCTAATACGTCCCCTATCCGGGTAAATTGTTTGGAGAGAGGGCCTGTAGGTGGGGCGGCAGGCTGGGCTGAAGGAGGTTTCGCTGGAAGAGACAGAGGAGTGCCCCCTGGGCTAGCGTGTGTGGTGGTGATAACAGCCGGATGGATTTAGAATGACGACGCAGGACCCCAACTTAAAAATTTAGCATCAACCGGTACAGTCGTAAATTATGAGATTGATCAAGTGTGGTATGTCTTCTATGTATACTACTCAGTTTAAAACCGTATATGGCAGCTATCCGGAAAAATGGTTTGGAGAGAGAGAAAGATAGGACAAAGACGTAAATTGTTTGGAGAGAGGGCCTGTAGGTGGGGGGGGCAGGCTGGGGGGAAGGAGGTTGAGCTGGAAGAGCCAGAGGAGTGCCCCCTGGGCTAACGTGTGTGGTGGTGACAACAGCCGGATGGAGTTAGAATGACGACACAGGACCCCAACTTAAAAATTTAGCATCAACCGGTACAGTCGTAAATTATGAGATTGATCAAGTGTGGCATGACTTTTTAGATGGAGATTGCATGTGGTCACTTACTCCCTGGAACCCCATAGTCACCCCTTCTCTGATGTGCTAGCCCAGAACATTCTCTGCCCCAATTCGCAAGACCTTTTGCTGTTTCCGTGTGCTGACAGTGTGGATTTACCAGTGTTGTCTGAGGAGGTGGTGGACAATGGCGAGACACAGGTGTCGGGGGGTGAGGTAGTTGTATGGGAAGCAAGTTACAGTGGGCACTCCTTGGGGGGACTTTCTCATGATGGGACAGATTCAACTTGGGTGGATAAGGCACAGGAAAAGATCAATTTTTTTTTGTGTTTATTTAACTTTTATTTAGCAAAAATAACCACAGAGATATTTATTCGTTATCTAAGATAACTTATCTTCTCTGCGCAGTCTGGCGTTGGGGTTCGTCACTTTGATGGCGAGCTGTGCCTCTCTCTCCACAATGGTCTTTAGGTTCTTAGATGGAGACGTTGTCTGCGATTTCAGTACAGAAGGACTTGTTGCTCATCAACAGAACCTCGACCTCCTTGACATTGTGGACCAGGAATTTGCGGAACCCTGTGGGCAGCATGTGTTTGGTCTTCTACTTGCTACCGTATCCAATGTTGGGCAATATAGATACGCCAATAATATTATTTTTCACACCTATCCCAAAAATAAAAATTTATGCAGTTTGCGCAAATAAAACTGCAAACTGGAACTGCAGAGAGGGCCTGTAGGTGGGGGGGCAGGCTGGGGGGAAGGAGGTTGAGCTGGAAGAGCCAGAGGAGTGCCCCCTGGGCTAGCGTGTGTGGTGGTGACAACAGCTGGATGTTGTTAGAATGACGACGCAGGACCCCAACTTAAAAATTTAGCATCAACCGGTACAATTGTCAATTATGAGCTCGATCAAGTGTGGCATGACTTTTAAATGGATATTGCATGTGGTCACGTACTCCCTGGAACCCCATAGTCACCCCTTCTCTGATGTGCTACCCCAGAACATTCTCTGCCCCAATTCGCAAGACCTTTTGCTGTTTCCGTGTGCTGACAGTGGGGATTTACCAGTGTTGTCTGAGGAGGTGGTGGACAATGGCGAGACACAGGTGTCGGGGGTGAGGTAGTTGTATGGGAAGCAAGTTACAGTGGGGACTCCTTGGGGGGACTTTCTCATGATGGGACAGATTCAACTTGGGTGGATAAGGCACAGGAACAGATCAATTTTTTTTGTGTTTATTTAACTTTTATTTAGCAAAAATAACCAGAGATATTTATTTGTTATCTTCTCTGCGCAGTCTGGCGTTGGGGTTCGTCACTTTGATGGCGAGCTGTGCCGCTCTCTCCACAATGGTCTTTAGGTTCTTAGATGGAGACGTTGTCGGCGATTTCAGCACAGAAGGACTTGTTGCTCATCAACAGAACCTCGACCTCCTTGATATTGTGGACCAGGAATTTGCGGGTGGACCAGGAATTTGCGGAACTGTGTTGGCAGCATGTGTTTGGTCTTCTACTTGCTACTGTATCCAATGTTGGGCAATATAGATACGCAGGTAATATTATTTTTCACACCTATCCCAAAAATAATAATTTACGCAGTTTGCGCAAATAAAACTGGAAACTGGAATTGGAGAGAGGGCCTGTAGGTGGACCTCCGGAAAAATTGTTTGGAGAGAGGGCCTGTAGGTGGACCTCCGGAAAAATTGTTTGGAGAGAGGGCCTGTAGGTGGACCTCCGGAAAAATTGTTTGGGGAGAGGGCCTGTAGGTGGAACTCCGGAAAAATTTGTTGGACAGAGGGCCTGTAGGTGTACCTCCGGAAAAATTGTTTGAAGAGAGGGCCTGTAGGTGGACCTCCGGAAAAATTTTTTGGAGAGAGGGCCTGTAGGTGGACCTCTGGAAAAATTGTTTGAATAGAGGGCCTGTAGGGGGCCCTCCTGAAAAATTGTGGTAAAAGAGTGCCAGTTGGACCTCTAAAAAATGGCGTTTTTTGGGTCAGCGTTAGGCAAAGACGATATGGAGGAGGAGGAGGAGTAGAGAAGAGGAATCGGATACATAAGTTATTTAAATCTTTAGCTGCTTTCCCCCGGAGGAGATTTGAATTCCGGTGAAATCCAGGCTTTGTTCATTTTAATAAGCGTCAGCCTATTAGCGCTGTCAGTTGACAGGCGTGTATGCTTATCGGTGATGACGCCACAAGCTGCACTGAATACCCGCTCTGACAGCACGCTAGCGGCAGGGCAGGCCAGCACCTCCAAGGCGTACAGCGCCAGTTCAGGCCACGTGTCCACCTTTGAAACCCAGTAGTTGTATGGAGCAGAGTGATCGCTATGGACGTTGGTATGGTCAGCTAGGTACTCCCTCACCATCTTTCTGTACAGCTCCCCCCTACTCTGCCTAGACTGGGGACAGGTGACAGTGTCTTGCTGGGGTGACATAAAAGTGGCAAAGGCCTTGGAGAGCGTTTCCCTGCCAGTGCTGGACAAGCTGCCTGCTCGCCTCCTCTCCCCCGCTACTTGGCCCACAGAACCATGCCCTCTGCCGCTAGCGGCGTCAGGTGGGAAGAATTGTTTCAGCTTGTGCACCAGGGCCTGTTGATATCTATTCACTCTCATACTCCTTTCCTCTGCAGGGATGAGAGTGGAAAGGTTCTGCTTGTACCGTGGGTCCAGGAGAGTGAACACCCAGTAATCGGTGTTTGAAAAAATTCTTCTAACGCGAGGGTCACGGGATAGGCAGCCTAACATGAAGTCCTGCCATGTGCGCCAGAGTCCCAACACGCAAGAATTCCCTCTCCTCACTAGCCTGACTCTCCCATTTCCTCCTCCTCCTCCTCCTCCAAGTCCTCCTCTTCAGCCCATAAATCTCAAGAGTTAAGGACTGAGCACTGGTACCCTCTACTGTCTCGCCGACATTCTCCTCCTCTTCCTCCTCATCCTCATCCCCCTCCTCGATACGCGCTGAGAAACAGACCGGAGGGTGCTCTGGCTATCAAGCGACGTATCTTCCTCCACCGTCTCTTGTGACAAGCGCAAGCATCCGACTTCATGCTGAGCAGTGAGTTTTTCAACAGGCAAAGCAGCGGGATGGTGAGGCTGATAATGGCGGCATCGCCGCTGACCATCTGTGTTGACTCCTCAAAGTTGCTCAA